>APFE030142918.1:15204-25998 GCA_000404065.3 Pinus taeda | reverse complement strand
AAAGTTCTTCTATTTCAAAGTTAATACAATCAAGTTTATTTTTCTCAATAAGCTATGTTTTATGGTTTATTTCATGGATTCCTTGATCACCATGATGAACATGATTTGTTATATTAGCTATGCAAGTGTTCTTTGATGTGTTCTTGTTTGTGTTTGCAGGTTCTTAAAAGGAAACTCTTTGGAGTTGTTGGAGCATGGCTACCACAAACTAGCGTTGGACTTAAGGTAGGGTCTAAAACACCTCTTAGTTTTTATTAATGAATCGCAATATGTTTAGAGAAAGGTATATTTGCTTGTCTTGCTTGTTACGAGATATCAATTGTTACTAGGGAGATCGTTCTTGTCCGCAAGAACGATTTATCTGGCCAACACTGTGCAGTTATGTCTGTGGCTGTAGTGTTGTAACTACCCCCTCTGTGCTCTGTTCCATTAGTTGGCTAGTTTCCAAATGAGGGAATTTCTCACTATCCACGAGGTCCCAATCTTCAAACTTCATAGTTGGTATGCGGCCCACAGCCGACCCTTCAAACAAAACTCCCTCGAGGAGGAACGGGGTGTTGAGTGTGTTTTTAACGACATCCAAATATTTAGGTACCTTTACCCTCTCTTTCCGGAGAGGGACATACTTGGGTAGCTTTTCTATGGTGCATATTGGTTGGATGTCTTCTTCCATCTCTTCTACAAAGATCTCGAGATCCTCCTCCTTATCATCGCTAGTAATATTAACCATTTTTCCCTTTTTTTCCATCAACAGTTTGCCGAACTATGGATTTCACAAAGACATACGGACCGATCTTGCTGCCTGTGAGTCCTTCTTGGGCCTTAGCATCTGGGGAAATTTAGGGATTTCTGGTGCATCCCCTACTGGTGGCGTAGAACTCTATGCAGCTCCCTTGGTTGTTGTCATTATTCTGATCAAGGACTCCTGTGTATCCTTTGGCAACGCTTCAAACCACGGACATGCTCTTACAACCTCCACATTCATCAGGTTCATGCCCGCTTGATAACGCAACAACTCAATTCTTAAAATGTTCAGGGTTGTTTGGTGGAGGGCCACCTATGATTTATAGGCCGGTTGAAATTCAAATTCAACCATTTCCCCCTTTTCTGGATCATTAATGCTATACTAATGGTAGATCATTTCAAATCTGGTTCGCTCTCCTTGTCTTAAATTCCCACCGCCTATTCTTTTTTGCCTTAACTTGGGCATCTTGTCATGAACAATGACACCATCAATCACTTCCTTGTTTATCCGCGCAGCAGCGTAGCCCCTTCCACATGACTGCGACCCTTATGACATACTAGCCCTGCGCACACCCCTGTTGTCGCACAGCTCCCTAACAGACTGTTTTATAGTCCCACACTCTCTTTCAACTGTCTGGAGCAGTGAGACTGTCTCCTCTTCGGCTAGTTAGGTAGTCATACCCCCTTGGTGCACCGCTATCGCGTCTTGGCGAACAACCCGCGACTCGGTCTCCATTGTCACCGGTACGCGCGCTGCTGGATGCAGCACGCTCTCTTGATTTCCCTTAACAGTGAGGCATAGCCTTGACCACGTCATTTGACCAACTAGCTTATGATTGTACTCTTCCAATCCATCCTTAGGTGTGCGCGTATCTGGCTGCAACTTTCCAGGTTTTTCATTTAGGAAGTCTTCCTTTAGTTCCTTTTCCAGTTGTTTAATCTCCGCGTCCAGCATCATATTCTTCGTTCTCAGTAGTACCCTATTTCTTTCCAGTTCATGAAGTTGCACATTCCCTTGCCAAATGGCTTCTTGAATCCCTTCATACTCCTTTTCATGTGGTCTTATGAGTTCTTTAGTCTGGACTTCGCACGATGTTCTCTTCACCGACATTGCTACATCCACAACCTTCTATGGAGGTTCTTCAGGGACCTCAATTCTTATACCATTCTGCAGCCTCGGACTCAACTTCGCAGCTAGGTTTTTGCATAACGCCGTATATGCCCATCTGACCACTAGGACGCGCAGGTCCCTTTTTGTACATTGTATCTGTTGTCCCCTATTCATGACTTCACGTACCTTGGCAAACACTTCCCTCCTCACACTTGGCAATATGATCCTTTTCTTCCACCAATGCACCCTGTTTGGGCCTGCTATTGTAATGTTGCTACGTGTTGGACCAGTTTGTTTGGTATATGTCTGTACCAATCAGCAAAGGTGTGCTTGTAAGCTGTTTTTCCCTTCTCCACCAATCCGCCTTAGTTGGGGTATTCCGAAACATACTCACATCATCCTACAACATTCGCTCCAACTTCCCAAACCTCCTTGATATGTCTTCCACCATTTGACGAGTGCCACGCATAGCACCCATGTTAATACATCAACCCTCTATTACTTAGGCATCGCGTGCTCAAATTCTTCTAGAAATCCTTCTACCGAGGAAACCCCATCATATATTGGTAAGTCGCGCACTTCTGTAGTCACACAACATAGTGATCTTATCAACATATTGCAATTAAGTGTCATCACTTCGTGTAACCGACTCTGCCATATTTCAATTTCTTCATATAAGTCTGAAATATAGGAATTGTCACACTCCCATGAGATTCTTCCATCTGCTATTGGGTTCACATGATCCTCGTCTTGCGTCGTTATCTAGTAAATGCAATCTAGCTCATCATCATTGTCATCGTTGCGCACGGGTTCAGTGTAGTGCATACCTTTGGCCAAATCGAGTGGAACTACTATGCAAAGGGACTTTTTCTCAAATATCATCTTCTGCTTCTTCAGGTTGATGACTCCATTCATATCAGTGGCCTAGTATATTCCTAGAAACGTGGAGTAAGGGTTGCTATCATCAACAATCTCTATTACCTCAAAGTCTGTCTGCTTGCTTGCACCTTCGATATCCATTGTTACCCCTTGCAACCTTCCCATGGGCAAGATCTTTTGTTGGTTTGCCATCTGTAATTGAATAGGGGACCACTGCAATGTGGGCCTGCCCATGCATTCCCACGTCTGCTTTGATAACACATTCGCGTCTGAACCCAGGTTTAGAATTACCTGATCCATTTCATATTCACCAATCTACGTCATCAATCTCATTTCCCTCCTAGTACGCAATGCATGCTTTCCCAGTTTTCGGACTACGCAGGGTTCCCTTGACCTTGCGCACCTAGTTATCAACTCCTATAGTCCTTTAATCGCCTTATTGTCACGCACTAATTTCATGCATGTCTCTAAAAAGGTAGTAAGCATAGAAGGATCCATCCTTGTCTCTAGTTGATCCTTACTACCTGAAGTAGAGGCCTCCGCGAAGCTCTTCTTAGCTTCCATAAACATTTCCTTTGCACGTTCCAAGTCAAACACAGGTTCCCTTGTAGGAGCCTTGTGAACCCATGTATCTTCCTCGGGTACTTCCCCTTATTTCCCCTGTGGTCATGCTACTTCTGAGCATCATGTTTATGTTGGGGTCTTCTTTGTGCAGTTCAGACCTCATCATTTGATTATTCTACGTTGAAGTAGGCTGAAGTATCCCTTTCTCCCGCATTTCCATAATCAACGTAGGACAATCTACCATTTCATGATCAAACTGCTCACGGTATGAACACGATATTCTCATTTGGTTGGTACAATCACGAGCGTAGTGCCCCGATCCTCTGGAATTGTAACAGATTAATTGTCCTTGACCCCTTGCTAGCCCCATTCCTCCTCGTCTTCAACCTCGGCCCGGAAATCCAGTGGGTGCCATCCCTGTGGCTGGCTTGAGGTCTCATGTTTCTATTTGCATTCTATATGTTTGGGTTCACTCCATCATCAACTCGTAGTTGTGATGCATATGCTCATCATGGCCCACCAACCTACAGAACTTACAAAACAATTGTTGTGGAGTCTATGTATACTTTTGCAACAGATGATAGTTGTTTGTCATGTGCTTTCCTCCCACCTAACAGATCGTGCACCAGAGCATGGGTGGCGCACTTGGCCCTGCTTGTGCCTCCACTCTTAGTGGCATTGGACTCCCAATCCTAGATCCCATATCGGTGTTTCATGTAACCTCATCGCCATTTACAATGCTTCTGCCTAGGTCGAAAGCTTCTGTTGTGACTGCACCATCCTCAGGTATGGTTTCAAAGATGCCACAAACCATGCGTGGTGCTACGCATCCGTTAGCACCATATTAGCCTCGCGGATCATACTCTTCAATCTCTAATCTAGATCCTAGGGTGTCTCGCTTGGAAGCATGACGATCTCCATGAATCTGATGATTGACTGCGTCTCTGATTTCGGCTAGCTAAATTCTTTATTCAACGCAATCTGGATATCTACTATTCCTGCATTTGGGTGATCATTTGAGTGCTTGATATACCATTTCAATGCGCAATCCTGCAACACACTTACAATGTAGCCTTCTTAATGTTATCGTCTGTAACCCCTCGTGCTTCCCACACTGCTCTTACCACGGACCAGAATTGATGCGGGTCCTCATTTCCTACTCCTCTGAATACGGGTAGCTTAATCCATTCGCCATACTGAACTACTGGTTTGATGGAGGTGGTGTGGGCAAAGATGGAGTAGAAGGAGGTGACACGAGTGGTGGCATAAGTGGGGATTGTAACTGTAGAATGCTTTTCCTTATCAAACTCACCACACTCCTCTAAGAAACCCAAGCATGCTCTTCCTTGCTTGCTCGTAGAGGTGAAATTAAAGGACTATTTCCTAACCCTTCGATACCTTTATAGACCTTTCCACTCCATGCCGTTCCACTCATTAATGTATTCACATCACCCGTTTTTCACATAACAACATCTTAATCCAGGTATTCAAAGATTGATGTACTTACCTCGCAGTCCCTTGAGAAAATGTCTTTCTGCCTCATTGTATCTCACAGTTGTGTCTATCACAAATTTAGTGATAAACCCTCCTATTATCCAGTTGAGCCAATGGTCTACGGCCCGCGTGATCTTATCTTCTGATGCCTCTCTCTTGTGCACCAACTTCGGAGTCCACACTATCGGTTTATTGAGCTTATACCTTCCCTGGCTATCAGTTAACCTCGCGATCCAATCATACAGCTCTGAAGACAAGGACACGAAGAAGATCTCATGGATTTCCATAAATACGTAGCGATCCAGCCACCTCTTCTCAGATATCTGTGGAGTTTTGTTTTCCTGTGTCACGAACTCGTGAAGCTTCTGATACTACCAATCTTCAATCTCCTTCTTCATAGGGTTCCAGTGTTCTGACATCAGACATCCCTTAGGTAGATCTCGATCCTAGCAAATGGAACCATTTGTTGGCTTGATGGGGCCTGACCCAGGTTTAGAAGTGTTTTAACCAAACATATCCTGAAACTATGGCCCTTTCAGCAATAGTCCGTGGAGCGCGGACTGAGGTCTCACCTAAGGTAGTATGGGAGGGCACTGGAACTAGGTTTCTACACCCTAGGGATGTCTTGATGAGGTTTGGAAAGGTCGCGAACCAATCTTTCACACTTGCGCTACTCTGCACAGTTGTCTGACCTTCGCGTAGTTCTGTGCAGGGCGCAAAGAGGCGCTACCTAGATCCTTTACTCTTATGGCATTATTATTATAGATTTGACTTAGTTTTGTGGGCCTTTTATTCTTATTTACTCATTTAACATTTATAGCCAGTGCGCACAATTATAAACTATAAAGAAATGCAAGGATATAACCGGAACATAAACACAGAGATCAGATGCACAATATTCCAAAATCAACTTATCTTTTATTAACCTTTTGCTCCAATACAATCCAATTCCACCCTACGCACTCAACTGCAGGAGTCCGCACACACAGCTGCGAACTCTACCAGGCCTCTGTGCACACATCTACAGAGCCTCTTCCTACTCCTACAACCCAAGGCTCGGACTTACAGACTCAAAGCGAATATCGCATTCAAAAACCTATATCCCTTAAGATTCAAAACTAAAGTAACTTCTACACTTAGAGCCTCACTCTACATTCCCATGGTCCACGGATCATGGGTAGGCCAACACATCCTATATTAAGTTACAATATTTTAGGGTAGACAACCCTAGATGCTCATGCTCCGCACCTGCATTTTCCAGGGTCTTACATTACTTGTGACCAAAATCTGGGCTACAAACCCCAAAAACCTGCTATGGGGGGATCCAATGCCCAACACCTGGTAATGTTTATCTCCTACTGGATGGTGATCAAACCATCTCTTCATAGTCATTTGGTGAGTTCTGAATTTATTTCTGGCTTTATCTCTCAATTCCTCTAGCCTCACCAATTGGTTGATCCTTTCTTGAAGTAAGGCTGAAGGGATACCTCTTGAAGCTTGGGAGAGTTGTAAGGAAGGAAGGGTAATGTTGGGAGGCAAGATGCTTCATGTCCATAGATGAGGAGGTATGGGGAGTTTCATAATGCCACTTTTGGGGTGACTCTATCGGCCCAAAGAGCGTTTGTTAGAGCGTTGTGCCAATTCCTCTAGTTGTCGGCGACAGATTTACGGATTATGCAGATGAGGTTTTTATTTGAGGACTCTGCAATGCCATTTCCCTAGGGGTAATAGTTTCATGCATACCTTATGTGAATTGATTTATCAATAGAAAATTCAATCAATTGCATTGATGAAAAGTAAGATACATTTTCAAATATGAGAGCGTCAGGGATGCCAAACATGTTGATAATGAATTTATCAACAAATGATATTACCTCGTCTTCGTCTACCTTCCAAAGCAGGATGGCTTCGATCCATCTGGTGAAGTAGTCAGTCACCGTGAGTATATACTTATGCTGCTGTGAAGATTTCAGAGTGATCTCACTTATGACATCTAGTCCCCATTACTGGAACAAGCGATAAATCATAACAGGCCTGAGGGGAATGGCTAGCTTTTTTTCTCATCCTGCAGCAGTTTGACATACCTTGCATTTCCAAGCATAGGCATGCGAGTCTCTGAACACTATGGGCCAATAATATCTAGCTCTTAATATTTTGTGAGCAGTGGTCTCTCCACCTTTGTGACCACCTACTGGGCCATCGTGCATTTCCTTCAAGACATGATCAGCATCATCCTTTTCCAAACACCTCATCTAGTTTCCATCATAATTTTTTTTGTATAATGTGTCATTGGCCAAGTGATACTGATTAGATTTCAATCTGAGCGATGTCCTTCATCATGCATCCATGTGTTTAGGACATGCTCCCCGTGTTAGATAAAAGTGTATTTCATAATACCGCGACCCAGGATACAAAAGGGCTTCTGATGTTTTGCGCTCATACATGAGCGTCCCATTAATCCACAAGGGCTCCTCCCTGAATTCTACTTATGCATTTTGGATGCTCTATGCTTCTGGTTCTTTGAATGCCCTTTCTTTATCCGCTAAGGCTTTAGCTTCTAGCCTAAACAATCCCTTCCCTCAAACTATCTTCGCCAACTTAATCTCGAGGTTGAATCCTTGAAGTGCGATTATCCAATTCCCTCTCCATTCGCCCATTTATTTCTACATGAAGAGGGCTCTTACGGTAGGATGGGGAATGATCACTTTAGTCCTGGCCTTTAATAAATAAGGGCGGAAGTGTTTTACGGCTTTAAAAACTGCAAAGCCTTGTTTCTCCACGTCTGGGTAGTTCAGTTCTGCTCCCTGAAGATTAGAGCTCATATAAGAGATAGGGACTTCATTGCCAACATCATTTTTCTAGGTGAGGATTGCGACATATGAAACATCAAAGGCAAAAGTGTACAATAATAATTCCTTTTCAAAATTGGGGCTAACCAACGCAGGAGCTTTTGTGATGGCCTCCTTAATTCACTGAAATGATTGCTTAGCTTCATCACTCCATCTATAAACAACGTCTTTCTTCATCATTAGATGCATGTGATGCACTATTTTTGTGAAACCTGAGACAAATTTTCTAACGAAATTGATGTTCCAGAAGAAAGATTGCATTACCCTTTTATTTTCAGGGGGTTGTATTCTCATGATGGTCTCTGTTCTTTCAGGATCAATAACAATCCCTTCTTTAGAGAGGACAGGACCTAGTAGCTTCCCTTATGTAACTGTGAAGATGCTCTTCTTGGGATTCAACGATATTCTGTATCTTCGGCATCTCTCGAAAATCTGCTTCAAGTGATAAATATGATCCCTTTTGTGATATGAATACACAGTGATATCATCCATGTAAACCACTACTGATCTATTAATCAACCCTCGAAAAGCTATGTCCATAGCTCTCTGGAATGTGGCGCCCACATTAATAAGTCCAAAAGGCATTTTATGATATGTGTAAGTGCCCCATTTAGTGTTGAAGGTTGTCTTAAGTTGATCCCCATTAGACACCAACACTTGGTTATATCTTGAAAACCCATCTAATAGGGACAACATTTTAGACCCGAAAACGCATTGAAGAATGTGTTCCATAGAAGGGACAGGATAGTTATCCTTTTTTGATGCTTTGTCCAAGTTTATGAAATTGATACACAGCCTAATGTCTCCATTTTTCTTTCTTACTGGCATGAGATTGGCTACCCAGCGGGTGTGTCTGACCGGAAAAATGATTTTAGCATCCAGAATTTTGTTTAATTCTTTCTTCACCAATGGTTCTAGGCTAGGTTGCATCTTGTGAAGCTTTTGTTGGTAGGGCTTAGCCTCCCTTTCCAGAGGAATTACATGCTGCATAATGCTAGTATCAAAGGTTTTTAAGTCGCCATATGTCCATGCAAAGATGTCCTTGTACTTTTTAAAAAGCTTAACAAATGTAGCCTTCTCTTGTGGAGAGAACCCCAAGCCCAAATTGACATTTTTTGGGTCTTCTTTAGTTCTAAGGTTGACCGATTCATACTTAATGGATGAGCTATGCATTTTGCACTTAGTCGGCTTCTTGAATTTACCATGCAGGTCATACAAGTGCTCCATCTTGACGTCTGACTTGGGAATCATATTAGACTAATCCTTTTCCTCATATTCCCTCTCATTTATAAGCTTTTCATGCTCCTTTTCATCAATGACTGCATTCTTGAATGTATTCTCACAATGAAAGAACTCAAGGATTTGCTCATCATCTTAGAACACTTACCAATTTGAGATGTTATCAGGCATGGATGATTTGAAAATAAATTCAACATAACATTTATTTTTCTTTAATCTAAGATCAGGCAAAAATTTTGCAGCCATACCAGCCATCAGATCGGCATCTTGGTTTGCCCTCAAGGTATGTATGTGATATTAAAAGGATCTGATGCTTTTCAAACATTCAAGGGAATTCATAAATGGATTGAAAATGATGCACAATCTCATATTGGGTCTATTTGCACTAATAATGGAAAAGAATACACATCTAATGAATTTGAAAACTATCTTCACCAACATGGGATCAAACATCAAACAACTGTGCCTTATAATCCCCAACAGAATGGTGTAGCTGAAAGAATGAATAGGACAATCTTAAATATAGTACGATCCATGCTCTTCTTCAAAAATGTAAAGATAATGTTTTGGGCTGATGTTGTTTTATGTGCTGCATATATAAAGAATAGATGTCCATCTAATGCTATTAGAAACAAGATTCCATATGAAATGTGGTATGGACATGTTCCTTCAGTAAAGCATCTCAAGGTCTTTGGTTCTACTTGCCTTGATACCAAAGGTACATAGAAATAAAATTGTTGCTAGAAGTCGTAAATGTATCTTCCTAGGGTATTCAAACACCTCCAAAGCATACCATCTCTATGATGAAGTAAATAAAAAGTTTGTTGTATCTAGAGATGTAATTTTTCTTGAATCATCCAAAACTAACAATGTTGTTGAGCGGCAACTTGATCGCTTGGATAGATTTGCAAAAGAAAAATCATTTCAAGAATTTGATAATCAAATTCCACATCTTGAAGGGTGGATTCCTATACTAGATCAACAAGTGGAATATTCTTCTGAAGAACACTTTCCCCTACATGAAACTCTAACTATGAATGATGCTTTAAGTGATGTGATTAACAGAATTGGGAGACTCAACCTTGATTCAGTCCCAACTCAATCAGTGGAGTAGCCTGGACCATCTGAGAAAGGTCACCCAAAGTGGCTGACAAAGACACTTGAAAGTGTTCATCCTAATGAGGTTGGAAAGACAGGAACTAGAAATTCAAACCGGCAAAATGGAGGTGATGTAGATGACTCTAATTCACCTGTTGATACAGATGTTTCTTATGATTATGAATTGAACTTGTCTACAAATTTTGAACCAATTTCCTTCAAAGAAGTTGCTTCTCATGATGAATGGAAAGAAGCGATGCAAAAGGAGTATGATGCCATCATAAAGAACAGCACTTGGAAGCTAGTTGATCCTCCATTAGGAATCAAACCAATTGGCTGCAAGTGGGTCTACAAGAACAAGTAGAAAGTTGATGGCTCACTTGACAAGCACAAAGCTAGGCTTGTGGCAAAAGGTTTTGCATAGAAGGAAGGGATTGATTATGAGGAGACTTTTGCCCCCACAGAAAAATGGGCTACCATCTGGACACTCTTTGACCTAACAGCTCAGAACGGTTGGAAAGTTCATCAAATGGATGTAAAAAATACTTTCTTGAATGGAGATCTAAAAGAGAATGTTTTTATGTCCCAACCTAAAGGATTTGTTGTGAAAGGACATGAACATAAAGTATGAAAACTGGTGAAGTCCTTGTACGGCCTCAAACAAGCACCGCAAGCCTGGTATGAAAAACTAACTGAGCATCTTCTGAAACTCAATTTCAAACATTATGATCTTGATGATGTAACTTTATTTGTCAATAAAGTTGGAAAAATAGTTGTATATCTTGTGGTATATGTAGATGATATTTTAATGACAGG
>APFE030142914.1:21696-40972 GCA_000404065.3 Pinus taeda | reverse complement strand
TAAGTGAATTATTCAAAAATCATGAGAAATTAGTCAGTTACGACTACCTCTCATGGAAATGGTCATACGTTTGAATGACTTACTTAACACAGTTGAATCCCAAAAATGATAAAACTAAAAAGATAAGATCTTGAAAAACTTGGGAAAAATATAGAAGGTATTTTCTAAATGCATAAACATGTGTCGTAACGACTAACCTTAACCAACTTGAAAACTTACCCTTTCAACTAAAACTACAATCAAATAAACCTTGAAGACTTCTTGTGAGTGTACCTTCATCTGTGTTCTCTTGCTTAGAAAACTTCAGGAAAGATTGAAGCTTGTTGTTGGCATAAGGGCTTGTGAACTAAGATGCTTGGAGCTAATCATAGATTCGATCATGAAATTCAAAACCATCCTATTGAAAATCCTAAAACCCCTGAGAAGATGAATTTTCAATTAATCACATGGAATCAGGATGAGAATCTTGTGAGGGAAAATGAATCTAATCATATTCAAAAGGCTTGTCAAGATAGTGAGGACCTGGCATAACTATCGATGAAGGCTTAAGTGCCTCAAATGCTTGAAAATTATCTGAATCGTGAGATGATAATCTATAAAGACCAATTGATGTGAAATAACTATCATCAGAAAATCTAGTGGGAAAATGGTTACTTGAATGGAAATTATTAGGACCAAAATTATGATTAGATGGACGAATTAAGGAATAAGACTCTCAGTTAGTGTGTAATAGATGTAGATCCATTTGAACAACTTCACAAATGCTTTGAACAATAGAGTCTTCTTCTTTGCATGTTAAATGTGACAAACCATTTCCTTGTACCTAGTTACTAACTGAACCAGCATCACAATCATCAAAATAATTGAAAATGAATGCCAGTATAGAAAATACATGAAACCATTCAGGATACAATGGGTGAAAAACATGAACCTGATTCACCATATAACTCAAGCATTTAACTAACACTCAAAAGGACATTTGGTTCCATTAAGAAAATGATTAGTGTTACAACATTCATAAAAAAACCAGGAGCTAACTATTTTTAGATGTATCTGATAGACATGAATCCTTCATCCAATGATAATATTTAAAATGATCAGCTTCATAGATTTGTACATCCATGAAAGATATACACTCCAAACCCAAGTTCTATACAAGAGATTTTCATGAAGATAAATTAACTGAAATATGCTCCTCAATCCAATGAGAAACTGAATCTTGGGAAATAGAAAAGTTATATCCGAAGTATTGAAAATCTACCTGCAAATCATTATTGCTACCTGCATATCATCTGTGTTAATATTTGATTAAATTTTTTAAGCGTGAATTGTGAATGTGTCCAATGATGCAAAATTTGAATTTTCCAATCTAAAATATTAGCAATAAAATATTTTAGTGTGAAGTGCGAACTTCGGCATAAAAAAACTTTCTACGTACATTGAACTTCCTTCATACAAACAAAGCTTGTGTTCGATGAAATGCAGTTTTGTATATAGCTTCTTGTGCATTCAAGATAACTTTTACTCAATTGACTACTGATATGCATTATCTATAACTAAAGTATTAGAAATAATACTAGCAATAAAAGTATTTTTACAAGTTTGTAAGGTCAAAGCTATAAGAAAGGTGTCTTTTTTGTTCTAAAATTACCAGATGACCTATGTTTACTGAATTGAGTATTGATATGCATTATTTTTAATTAAAATATCATAATATTAGTGGTTCATGAAAAATGTGGAAATTCGCACAAAGAGCACTTCCAAAAGAGCCTAAACAAACAGATATTCGAAATATTAAAAAATAAGCATTTTTTACACTTAAAAGTATTAGAAATAACTTCGCATATGTCTCCAAATATAGCATGTTCAGAGGAAGTTGTGCAAACATAATTGGGCTGAGCAACTGGTGCGAAATAATGACAATGACTTATCAAAGGTAATTATCAAGTGTGGTTGTTATTGTTGTTCTGATAAAGTGTGATGAAATGCAGACCCAGCTTAATTAGTTGCAAAAGCAGGGGGATATGCATTATTTATCGCCAAAATATTGGCAACAATATCATATAATTCCAGCGGTTCCCTAGGTCTCATTGCGAGCAAGAAATATTCATTATTTAATACTAAAATATTAGAAACAAAAACCTTTATTTCGAAGTGTGTTACACATTGAAAATTTCCTCTACATAATAGAATTCTTATGCACTTTCAGACAAATTCCTTATTTGAAACATATTCAGAGGTACAACATAAGCATAAAAATATATCATGTGCAGATGAATCTTCTTGATGAAAATGAGAATTTGGGGATTGCCCAAAATCCCAATTTCTTTAAAATCTTGATCCTGAATACCCACAAGCTAAATGGAAGCGCTTTAACTTTTAAAACCTCTTAATTTATCTAGTGGATCTCGGTGGTTCCGTTGATCCATCTCCCTCCCATGAATTGATTGGAATGGCGTTTAGTGGCTGTAGATAATACGACTCAGGACGGTCGTCAACAAGTATAACGTGATTCAGATCCCTTCCCAGTACTCTCAGTGTTTCACGTAGTTGAAATCTCTAATTTTCCGAGAATGACCACTCGACAGGCGATGAGCTAACGTCCGTTGTTGCGTCTGCATGGATTCTCCTCAATCAGATATACGCACAGCCGTTTCATTAATTATACGCATATGGCTCCGCTGTCCATAAAATTACACACAGTTCTACCAGGTTTTCAATTGGAATTCAGAACGCACAGTAGTTATAAAAATCCATAGGCACACAATACAATTACTATAAAGATAGCCTACGCACATCATCTATAAAACGCGCATAAGCATATATAACATACACTAGAACATGATTATATATATTATATAGAACAGTTACAAAATTAAGGCATTTCAGCCTTAAAACGAGCTCTAGCTCGACTACATCGTGACACTCACAAAATTCCTCACAAATAGATACCTCACACCCTATCACACTATACATTTATAAGATATATTGGAAGGATGGATCAGATCCTCTCCTAGTTTTTTTTACAATGAAAGCTCTCCAAAAATCTTGCATGGCTGTATCCATCTTATCTGCCTTAAATTATCCGCTTTAAATTTGCTTTTCTACTTTAAAACAAGCTTTTCTCTATTCTGATCCTCTGGTCCAGGTTTGCTCGCTTAGTTGCTGGTTGCTCCCACATAACTTTCCAAACATCCTTATGTAGAGAAAGCAAAGCATAACAAGCATAGTTTGGTAGAGAAATATAGGCAAAATATGCACTGACAACCACACTCACATTCAATATTAATGTGTTTTTTTGTAGATAATCACCTAAATAGTTGTAGTTATAACTAAAATATGAGCAATAAAATTAGTAGTTAGTACAAAGTGCATATATCCACATGCACAAGAGCTTGAAGATACAAATATTCAAAATATTTACAATTAAAATATTAGCAATAACTTCATATACGTCAATGGTTTACTAAAATAGCTACCTCCTCTGGTATAGTCTACCCATGTGTTGTGGCAGAAATGTGGACGAAATGGAGAGCCCACTTAATTATTTATAGAAACAAATAGATACACATTATTTATCATACATTGAAATCTTCCTTCGCACAGTGAACTTTCTTCACAATTTCACACAAATTAAAATATTATTAATAAGATGGGGGGGGAGGTAGGATACACAAGTCTTTGTGCGGAGATACTTTTAAAAATTTCTTGATCATATATTGTATGAATTTTTATGGAGGATGGGGCATGTGAGAGAAAATGGGGAATACTATCATGTTTCGTTGTGTGGAGCTTTTATCATGCGGATTATGAAGTTTGTGTGGAAGAGCATTTATGTAGGGATTTTGATTTTAGAGCTATGTATCTTTATGAAATGATTCATATTGTTAGTTTCCATTGTGCGGGGTGGTCCACGGAGTATTGTTCCAATGTTCAGATTTTGCTAGACCATGTAGCCTTGATCTACCTTATCAGATATAATCAATTAAATAATAATCTAAGCATAGACAATGTTATTAAGAAAATATGCTTTATTTAATACTAAATAAAGTATTAACAATAAAAATATTTTTGTGCTAGGTAAGGTGATCCACACATTGAAAGCATCCTCTACACAAATACATCTCATCTGCACTTCCGCATATAGACCTAATTATTTACAATTAAAATATTAACAATAATATAATAATAAAGTATTCATTTTTAATACTAAGCTATTGGTAATAAAAATCCTTTAATGCGAACGTAGGTTGAAAATCTTTATGCAAAAAAAATCAATTAAATAGCGATAGATACAAAAGGAAACATACAATGAAAGCTTGAAAGCTTCTTCTACACTGTGGACTTTTTAATTATTATCCAGTGAAGGATTTGTGCATGGATGGTTATTCATGTGCGAAGGTTATGCAGAAAAAAAAAAAATGCATGTGCAGGATTTGTGCGGGATGAGGAAAATGAAAAGGAGCCTTTTAATTTGTAATGAATTTTGATATTGGTTTTAATTCATTTGGTTGAATGTCGAAGTGCATACAATGGAAGCTTAAGAGCTTAAATGACAAAACAACTAGCTTTGCAGACAAAGCTTTGTGAACATAAAATAAGATGTTGCAAGGTTATTTTCATTATGCATCAACAAGAATCTTTTATACTAATAAATAAAGGTAGGCTAATATATTATGTTCATATTTGATTTCATACCAAAGCATTACCTTAATAGCTTAAACACAAGGACCATGATAGAGTGATCCTCTTGTATTCACAGTATTGATTCACTATATTTCCATAACTAATCCAAGGGTGTGACTAATGGTAAATGATGTATTAGAATATGCTATAGATTACATTATATGTTACACTCCTAGATATGATTAAAATGGAATGTGAATCCTACATTAATGATTCACCTTTACCGATTTCTGATTTAGATTTGCCAGTTTCTTAGTTAATGAGCTTATTTTGTAAGGATCATTATGCGAACAAGTGCATATGGTCAACATTGTTACTTTACCAATAAATCATTTCATTTTAATTTATTTGAACTAAAACAAATAATAATTATGAACAAAAGACAAAATGGTTACTAATTGTGCGAAACAAGTTGTGTAGCGGCGGAACTAATGAGAAAATGCAAGTGTGAAACAAATTCTCGAATAATGATTTAAAACCATATATACAATAAAAAAGAGGCAATAATAACGAGAAAATGCAAGTGCAAAAAACTCTCTCGAATAAGGATTTAGTAACATATATATGAGAAAACGACTAGCTATGCAAAGAAATCTATCAAGAAACACATTGACAACTTCCTTTGCACAATATAGCTCATCCTTCTGCACATATGCCTAATTATTTACCATTGAAATATTATCAATAATTATGCGGAGATATTTATATTATTTTATTATTGGAAAATGAATACGTTATTACCGAGAAAACACTATGTGAAAAAAATTAATTATTTTATATTTTATTTTATTATTGGAAAACAAATACATAATTACTAAGGAAGCAACTAATAAATTTTGTGCCAGAAAACTTTCCTATTGTGTGAAACATAACTTATTATGAGGAGCTGTTATTTTATTTTATTATTGGAAAACGAATATGTCTTACCTTTATTATTGAAAAACAAATACATCATTACAAAGAAAATAATTAATAATGTTTGTGCGAGAAACTTAACATATTGTGCGGAAGCGAAAAACTTAGCCTATTGTGCAGAACTTAGCTCATTGTTCGAAGCTTATAGGCTACTGTGTGAAACTTAGCTCATTTTGTAGAGCTTATAACATATTGTGTGAAAATTAGTTCATTGTGCAAATCTTATAGCCTATTGTGGAAAGCTATTTATTTTATTTTATTATTGGAAAATGAATATGCCATTACTTTTATTGTTGGAAAACAAATACATCGTTACCAAGAAAATAAGTAATAACTTTTGTGTGAGAAAATTAACCTATTGTGTGGAACTTAGCTCATTATGCAAAGCTTATAGCCTATTGTGCAAATCTTAGCTCATTGTGCAAATCTTATAGCCTATTGTGAAGATCTTAGCTCAATGTGTGAAGCTATTTATTCTATTTTATTATTGGAAAACAAATACATCATTACCGAGAAAATACTATGTAAAAAAATCAATTAAATAGCGATAGAGGTAGGGACTATGTTGCATCGCAACTATTACCCTTGTTTAAAGTGCCTTCATGTGATGATCTCGTCATGGGATTATCTTAGTCAATAAAATGTTGGCCAAAGGAAAACTTGATGGTTCTATTTGACAATATAGTTCCTATAATCAGTGGGGCATTCAACACTCTTGAATATAAAAATAGTCCAACATATTATATTATGTGTGGAGTTATATTATATGCATTTTTTGGAAGTTTTCCATTGATGACAAAAATGTTCCAAATATTTTCAAGAAAATAAAGGGGGGAATATACACACTTATGAGTCATTTGTCATCTAGAGAAAGGAATTTTCTTGATCCCATGAAAAGGATGACCATTCCAACGATTTTTCAACATTCTTAGTTTCAAGAGAAACTTCCACACTATTTGTCAGTCCTGCAATTCAATGGGCCACAAATATTGATGAAGGAATTCCTTTAGGGGTAGTTGAAAGGATTTTTTATAGGAATAAGTTGATAGAATCCCTTCGAAGAAAAATTTAGAATGAGGGAATGTTGAAAATAGCAACAGAAATGTTAAAAATAGAAGTGCTAAAAATAGCACTGCTATAAATAGCATTTCAGGATACATTCCAATTTTAATTAGTCCCTAAACTAAAATTGAGAATTAAAATTCTAATTTGATCTTAGCAAATGTTTGTAAAATAATTAATTAATTCACCTTGGGTTAATTAGTTGTAGAAAATCAAACATGAAGTCTATGTGAAGAAATGCAATAGTTTCTCTTTTGATTGAGGAAGTTATCCCTTGATTAAAGGAGATCAAGATGAGTTGTACTTTGAGTTGTAATTAGTTAGCTTAGTTAACTGAGTTAAGTCCAGTTAGGTTAGTTCCAACAATTTGTGGAACTGATTGTGAGTTCAATTAGTTAATGCAGGCATGCATGTAACTGCTACACTTCAGATAACTGAATATTCTCTTGTAAATAACTTATGCATGTCAGTTCAGTCAGAGACCCAGTTGAGATCAGATGATTGTACATTGTACTATTAGTTGCATGAATATTCCATTGAGGATATCTCTTGCATGCAGAAGGAATTCATTCCTTGAGAATTGCGCAGTTAATTTCTAAGTTTGGTGAGTGTGTGATGAGACCAATTCACACAGGTGGCAGCATTGGACCCCAGAGGAAGGCATATCTTGTGTCTATTAAGTCTGTGAGCTATATTGAGGGATTGTATTGAGAGCTGGATAGCTTGTGAGCTAAAGCTTTGTGTAATCCATACTATTTTCCACTTGTATGAAAATACAGAGATTAGGGTTTTTAGCTGAGGCTTTCCCCATAGTATTCTTCTGTGTTCATGTTTGATTGATTTCTCATTCTCTGTTATATGTGTTATATTTGATCTTGCTCATAATCGATTAAGCTTCCGTGCTCATGTGTGATTGATTTCTCATTTTCTGTTATATGTATTATATTTGATCTTGCTCATAATCGATTAAGCTTCCACAAGTTTTTTTGTAGAAGTAGATCAAGTATTTTGTTTTAGTATATTGAATTATCAGGTGATCTACAGTGGGAATTTCTACATGGTATCAGAACAAAGGTGATCAAAGCGAAGAACAATATACAAAGAAGGGATAAGTTCAAAGTTTGAAGTTCCTGATTATAGAATTCGAATTCTTATCACATCTCAAATTTCTCCAATGGTGTTCAAGAGTTTAAGACTCGAGTATGCCCTTGATGGAAGCTCGAATTATATAGATTGGAAGGATCACATGGAAGTAGTATTAGAGGACAACGGTTTGAAGGACTTCATTGATCAAGAAGTCCCTAAGCCAGCAATAGCTAATGCTACAGAATTGACGAAATGAAAGAAATGTGTGGCTAGAGCGAGGAGAATCCTTCTAGAGGGAGTTTGAGACCACATAGTCTTGAGCCTCCATGGGAAGGAGATACCATTTTCAATGTGGAAAACATTGAAGGATCTATATCAGAATAGCAACGATCAGAGAAAGCTGATGCTGAAAGACAAGCTTTAGAAAATCAAGTGTGAAAAGGGCAACACGATCTCTACATATCTGAACAAGCTCACCACCTAGAGGGATGAGCTTGGAAGTGTAGGGATCATGACAACCGATGATGACATGGTGAGTCTTGCTCTCCTCGGTCTTCCTAAGAGCTGGCATAGCTACCAAAACTCGGTAAATGGAAGAGAGAAACTGCCAAATTGGGAATGACTTTGGTCATATATGATGCATGAGGAGATAAGGAGAAGCACCAGAGATGGATCTTCATCAAAGCAAGATGATGAAGAAAGTCTAGCCTTAGTGAGTAAGGCGAGGAAAGGGAAAGGGAAGGCATCCCATTCCAAGTCCAGTTCTTTGCATGGTGGGAAGAAGTTTGACAAATCGAAAGTGAGATGCTTTTATTGTCATGAGGCGGGCCATTATACTACAAATTATCCATAGAAGAAATCCAAGAAGGGATCCTCGAAGGGATCAAATGGTGAGGCACTGGCCTTACAGTTCGAATTGTATTTCTCTCTCATCGGATGCATGGTTTTTTCCATGGTGGGATGTGTTTGGTACTTGGACAGTGGAGCCTCTTTCCACATGTCCGGTGACAAGAATCCTTTCAGTACCTTGGAGGAGAAGGATCTCTGGATGTGGATCGAGATGGGTGATGATGGAAAGTACCGTGTTTCAGGTGAAGGTATGATTGTGTTTTAGAGGGAGCATGGAGCTCCTCTCACCTTGACTGATGTAAAGTATGTATCGGGTCTGAAGAAGAATCTTGTGTCTATCGCTATGCTAGAAGACAAAGGCTATGATGTAGTCTTTAGTAAAGGAAAGGTATTTTTGAGGCACATCGGTATTGGACAGACGAAGAGGATTGGGATTTGAGTTAAGAATCTCTACAAGTTGGAGGTAGACGACTATGCTACATTGAGTTCCAAAGTAGAGTTGGTACAGAGCCAAGACGTTGGTGATCTATGGCATAGAAGATTGGGCCACTTGCACCGTGGGGCCTTGAAGATCATGCAACATATTTCTATTGGACTTCCTAGGGAAAACTGGAGTAGACAGATACATGAAAAGGTTGTACCTTGGGTAAGTATGCAAAATCTTCCTTTCAGGATCAAGACGGTAGAGCTGGAGCAATCCTAGAGCGAGTTCCCACAGATGTGCGTCGACCATTCTCTACAACCTCCACCACTAAACAAAGGTACTATGTTATTTTTATTGATGATTTTTCTTGTAGATGTTGGATCTACTTTATGCAAAAGAAGGATCAAACCTTCGTAAGGTATTATGAGTTTAAAGCCTTGGCACAGAAAGAATCTAGAAAGAAAATAAAAGCCTTGCATAGTGACAATGGTGGAGAGTATGTCTCCCAACAGTTTAAGGACTTCTACGCAACAGTAGGAATTAAATGGGAGTTGACGGCACCCCATAACCCACAGCAGAATGGAGTGGTCGAAAGGAAGAATAGATCAATTGTGGGAGCAGCTCGAGCGATGTTGCATGACCAAATCCTACCACTTCATTATGGGCTGAGGCATGCAATACAACAATATACTTGCAAAACAGAAGCCTTCACCATATACTAGGGATGAAGACACCAATGGAAGTATTTTTCGGGAAGCAACCAGATGTGAGTCACTTCAGGATCTTTGGATCATCGGTTTATTACCATGTGACCAAAGATGCCCAGAAGAAGCTAGATTCAACTGCTGAGTTGGGGATACTTGTGGGGTACACTGATATACCCCACAAATATCGGGTGTTCCTGCCTAGTAGTCAGAGGAAAGTGGTACACATAGATCTGAAGTTCGACGAGCAGAAAGCCATGCGAGTATCACTTGAGAGGGAGTTCAAGTTACATGCAGAGGAGGAACTTTCAGTTCCTAAGGAGGAGGAGCCTCAGACTGATGCAGAGCAGCCACATGTAGAGGATCCAGGAGTGGAGACATCCACTCATGCTGAGTCTTCGAGATATGGGAAAAAATGCTCAAGGGAAGCTGACAGGTTGATTATGGATGTGCGAGAGAATGTGGGACAACCATCTTCTCAGCACAGACAGAGGAGATCACCCGAGCGGTCCACTAGTTACATGGACCTAGTTGGGGAGTGTGTAGAGACCGAACCTTCTTCATTCAAGGAAGTAGTACAACAACCAGTTTGGGTTGATGCTATGGTAGAGTATGACTCTATCATTCGGAACAGTGTGTGGGATGTTGTCCCAAGACCTTAGGACAAGTCAGTGGTGAGTTCCCGATGACTTTACAAGGTAAAGCAGGTAGCTGATCAAACTTTACCAAGAGTGAAGCAGATGCGAACCTTTACCACATCATGGTAGAAGGTAAGCCATTGATAATTTTTCTTTATGTGGATGATCTGATTTTGACAAGTGATGATCAGTTGATCAAGTCTTGCAAGGAGGACCTTGCAAGAGAATTCGAGATGAGAGACATGGGTCTTATGCACTACTTTCTAGGCATGGAAGCGTGGTAGAAGGATGGGGAAGTGTTTGTGTCTCAAGGCAAGTATGCCAATGAGATACTCAGGCAGTTCCACATGGAGAAGTGTAAGCCCATGCAGACTCCTCTAGCTAGTAACTGGAGGAAGGAGGATTCTACTTCAGGTGAGGTAGTAACTGCTACTGTTTATCGGTAGCTTGTGGGTTCACTGATGTATCTAGTGAACACATGACCATACTTATGCTTTGCGGTGAGCCAGCTGAGTCAAGCGATGGTTTAGCCTACCAAGCTGTTTTGGAAGGCAATGAAGAATGTGCTAAGATACCTCAGAGGCACATCTCAGTATGGATTGTGGTACAGATGGATAGAGGGAGTAAAGCTTCAGGACTTCACAGATGCAAATTGGGCAATAAGTCCATCAGATTGGAAGAGCACTTTTGGAGGAATCTTCAACCTTGGTTCAGCTACAGTTTCCTGGTACAATAGGAAACAGAGGCCAGTTGCACTTAACTCAGCAGAGGCTGAATACATGGCTGCCAGTGACGCAGCATGCGAGGCCACTTGGATGTGGAAGATTCTAGTGGGATTGTTTGGTCAGAGGATGGATCCAACTATGATTTACTGCAATAATTAGAGTTGTATCAAACTCTCTGAGAATCCAGTATTTCATGATAGGTCCAAGCACATTGATATCCAGTACCATAATCTTCGAGACTGTGTGGCAAAGAGGATTATGTTGTTGCTGTATGTTTCAACCGAGGAACAGGATGCAGATATTTTGACTAAGGCATTGTCAAAATGCAAGTTCGATTTCCACAGAGATAGGATTGGGGTTACTGATAATCCTTTTCTTGTTGAGAGGGAGTGTTGAAAATAGCAACAATAAATGCTAAAAATAGAAGTGCTAAAAATAACACTGCTATAATAGCATTTCAGGATACATTCCAATTTCAGTTAGTCTGTAAACTAAAATTGAGAATTAAAATTCGAATTTGATCTTAGCAGTTGTTTGTAAAATAATTAATTAATTCATCTTGAGTTAATTAGTTGTATAAAATCAAACATGAAGTCTATGTGAGGACATGCAACAATTTCCCCTTTAATTGAGGAAATTATCCCTTGATTAAAGGAGATCAGGATGAGTTGTACTTTGTTGAGTTGTAATTAGTTATCTCAGCTAAATGATTTAAGTCTAGTTA
Organism: Pinus taeda; assembly: GCA_000404065.3. Taxonomy (NCBI): domain Eukaryota; kingdom Viridiplantae; phylum Streptophyta; class Pinopsida; order Pinales; family Pinaceae; genus Pinus; species Pinus taeda. The sequence continues at coordinate 29,159 of APFE030142914.1, read as the reverse complement.
GATTAGTTCCAACAGTTTATGGAATTGATTGTGAGTTTAGTTAGTTAATGCATGCATGCATGTAACTGCTGCACTTCAGATAATTGAATATTCTCTCATAAATTACTTATGCATGTCAGTTCAGTCAGAGACCTAGTTGAGATCAGATGATGAGACAATTTACTATCAGTTGTAGGAATATTCCATTGAGGATATCTCTTGCGTGCAGAAGGACTTCATTCCTTGAGGATTGCGCAATTAATTTCTGAGTTTGGTGAGTGTGTGATGAGGCCAATTCACACAGGTGGCAACATTGGATCCCGGGAGAAACTGCGCAAGGAAATAGGAGGCTTGGAGGATTGGAGGAAGGCATATGTTGTGTCTATTCAGTTTCTGAGCTATATGGAGGGATTGTACTGAGAGCTGGATAGCTTGTGAGCTAAAGCTTTGTGTAATCCGAATTATTTTCCACTTGTATGATAATACAGAGATCAGGGTTTTTAGCTGAGGCTTTCCCCATAGTATTCTTCTGTGTTCATGTGTGATTGATTTCTCATTCTCTGTTATATGTGTTATATTTGATCTTGCTCATAATCGATTAAGCTTCCGCAAGTTTGTTTGTAGAAGTATATCACGTATTTTGCTTTAGTATATTGCATTATCAGGTGATCTACAGTGGGAATTTCTACAGTGAATAGTTGCATATTTTTTGATGTTAGATAACCGATGTCGTATTTCCAATGGTTACTTTGGCTCTGAGTCTCAAGAAGCAAAGGGATGTGGTTCTACAAGAAAGGGGTTTTCATTGTGCTTAGAGCAATTTCTTTCCTTTCTTAGATGCACATATGTTATATGGCATTGTGACACATTCACATTTATTTATTTTTGTTAATGAATAAAAAATTTCTAACCTCTAGGGATCTTGCCATTCCAAAGTTGATTAAGTAGTTCTCTTTGGTATACTTCGCAAAGATCGACTCAGGAAAAGACATCAGCATTGAAAAAATATAGGTGAGTGTAGGTGAAAGGGAAATGTTTATCAATTTAAATCCAAAGAGGAAATACAAGGCTTATAATTACACTCTTTTGTAGAGGCCTCCTTGGTCAACGATGATAAACAAATATTTGCTAATAAATCTCCCTCATTTATTTTTGTTATTGAATAGATGAAACCCTTTTTTTTTAGTTGTCATTGACATAAGATGAAAACATGCAATTTTTATAATTTATTACTCTATCTTTGTGGAAGGACACATTGTGATACTTGTAGGAAACAAGAAATTATTTGTAATTTTTAAGCACATATTTGATTTCCTCATATGTCTTCTTTAAATTTCCTTTGGTGTTAAGAGGAAAATATTAGATAGGAGATAGTATAGTGAGGCACTTGAAGAAGCATCTCAAAGATTATAGAGGCTAAGTATGTGCACAAAAAATAATCAGGTGGTCAAGGTCACTTTGTAGATATATTTATAAGAGCTGAACTTTTGGAAGCTAACAATGCCTATGCGTTCAAGGGTGAGACTGAGGGTGGAATAGTACCTAAAGGCTATATTTTAGGTATTATGAAGGAGTTAGAAGAATGCATAACAATATTCTAGCAGGGTAGCTTGTTGTTGGTGTTCGAGCTTTCATTACAAATGAATCCTATTATGAGGTTAACTTTAGTGCGCTTTTAGAGGAATGGTAAATTTGAACATTTAGATGAATGGTGTAAGACATTACAGGGATTTTAGAGGATAAATTTCTTTTGCATGAGTACATGCAAATGTCTCGGTGTGGGGGATATGTTGGGATCCCATTTTTTCGTGTTTTGCAACCATTTATTTAACCTTCTTACCACTCAAATCCTATACCTATAACAATATATTACACGCTTATTGTGAAATTTTTAACCTTTTGAGCCCAAAACCCTTTTGACATGCATAAGGAGGTAAAAGTTGCTTATTTTTATTAATTCCCAACTCTCTAATGAATTAATTTAGTTTTAAGTATTTTTACTAATGATGAATTGTTTAGGATTGTTTAGGTACTAGCAATGCAGTTTCAATACTCGATAATGGTTGGCATATTTGCGTCTATTAGAAGAAATTCCACCATATATGTTTTGAATCTAGATGTATTAAAATAATTATACGCGACTCAGATCACATGAAAGTCACATGTGTGAGGTGACAACTCAAAAAGAATGTTACAAGTCACAATTTCTAGAATGCTAGCTTACACCTCGATTTTTGTGCATATAAGGAAATATAAAAAATTCGGGACATGGGTTTTGTTCCTAGTTTGAAAAATTCAACAGTAAGTGAGTGTTTCTCGAAAATTAAAATATTTTTAGGATTATGGCTAGATCTTCAACACCAATCTACCCAAAATACACATTTTTCGTAGATTTCCAAATAATGCACAAATTTGAGGAAAGATCAAATTCAGTCATCCAAATAGCAAGGGGAATGAATATCAACTATTTTCAAAGAATAGGAATCATATTGTTGTATTTTATTTATACTTTGGGGAGAAAAATCACCCAATATTACCTTGTAAACCATCATTTGATAATTTGTACATATCTTATAGTTAGGAAAATCAAAGATTGGGGGATTCGTTTTGATTCGCCCCAAAGCTCCCTTTGTACAAATAATAATATTGAGAACCTTAAGGTTTTGGTCATTCACTCTTTGTAATAAGCTTGATATAGCTATCTGGTAGGAGAATCATGGAGACAACAAGCTAGCGTGTTTCCCTTTCTTATAATAGTGTTGATTTCTTCATCAATGAATGATGCTTTTTCTTCATATATGGTGAATTACCTTAGTCTGATATGAGTTTTCTTGGTAGCATTACTCACGTTGAGAAGGATCCCTCAATTATGGGTGATGCATTTCCTTTTTACCTTTCCAAGTTGGTTTAGTTTACTTAGATTGTTCTTCATGCTTTTACATTGCTTTACGATTTAGTACCCTTCCTATTTACTTTGTTATTTTAGTTTAGATTACTAGATTGTTTCTTTCATGTCTTTACATTACTTTATGTTTGAATTCTTTGCGTTTTTTTCCAATATTTAATTTCAAGAGACTAACTACCAGAACTCAAATCCTTTGCTTCTTTAGATCCAACTTACTATTGAATTCATGAATTCTTTCTCATGAGTAGTGAAAGATTGCATTCAAGGGTTGTGTGAGGGGATCTAAGTCAAGGACTAGCAAGATGATATTTAATTTATCCAATGTTAATTTTCATTTAATTTCCTTTATGAAGTCATATACTTGTGGATTGTAACAACAATTGATGACATTAAATTAGGTTAGATTAGGGCTTTAATTGCATATATTTTGCTAGCATATCCACATATTATGATTCTAGTTTGATAATTAAATATTGGCAATATAATACATATATTTTGACCAACAAGACACAAAACACTTGGTGTTGTTATCTACCATACTTTTTTATACCCCACATAGCGTTCCCCTTATACCTTATTAGTTGTATTGTATTCAAGTAATTGGTGCCCTTTTACACCACCAATGACCCTCCCTTATGTATCATGCTATGGGACCTCCTATTGGACCTCAAATTTTGACCTCTATATAGTACCAAAAACCTTTCTAATAGTAGTTTATTTTGGTTCTCATTCCAAATGGTTTACCCCTTGGTAACACCACCACACCTTGGTAACACCACTTCCACTTTATTATTTCCTCAAAAGACAACATCACTATCAATATGGCCCTCTTGAAATAATAGATTGCAATATGAATTAGCCCCCTACCATGTGGTGGGGCCTCAATGCATGAACTATTGACACACACCCACTACATCATCCTAACTTGGATATGTTACACCTAGATTAACCTCATCACCCTTGTACAACCACATCATAGTGCCACGTTAACCTTGACACATGTCATCCACCACATCAATCACCAACTCACCCTTCTATAGTAGTTTCATGTCATCATTTAGTCATTTTTCCTATTTAATGTGCCATGTCATAAGTTTGAGGAACTTATACATTGTAATTTTTGCTTTCAAAGGAAATTTTAAATTAGGCATAATTTTCTCATTATGAGTTTATTTTCAATGTTTCTTTTTCTCAGAAGTTTATTCTTTTGTTCTCTACACAATATAGTAATTGGCTTTTACAAATTCCATTATATGGGAAAATTTTAGGGGATACTATTTGAAGATGGGTTAATTTTCCATGATTGAAAAAAAATCGCTAATTCCCATCTTTTCTAAAAAGGATTCACCAAAAATTTATGAGATACAATTATTTTACCTTAAACATCACCAAAATTTTATAAAGACCACATAATATTATTATAAATTTGAATATTTTTACAAAAATATTTCCCACCATTTTATAGCTTGCATAGTAGGGACTAGTAAGATTCACCAAGGTTTCTAAACTATAAGATAAATTTTCATCCTTAAAATTTTCCTTATTCGTTATAAAGCATTATTCATTTTACATTTTAATTATAAACCTACATAAACAATTCTCATTTTAATAATAACTTCTAAAAGGTGTATCTTTCCAATTGTTTTTCAAAGTGCATTATATTTTTCATACTTTGTAATTATTTTTTTTTTTTTGTGTGGAAATTTCATTATTATATGTTATTATGGATAATCCAAAGAATACTGATTATTTCTCATGGATATCCTAAATGGAAAAATAGTTAGGAGATAATACAAGATCACTTGGGAATCATAATCTAATCTTTTGGATGCCCTACATGGGATTATATGACCTAACAAAAATGAAAAGGTTCATGGACTGATTAGCATGTAATTTTTGAAGACCTCAAATTTCATCTTCAAGGCGTTTAATTCATTTCATGATGTTTAAATGAAGTTTAAGTATCTCTCCAGCAAATAAAATGTCATTCAAACACATCAATTAGAAATGTATTTATTGCTTTGGGTCCTACAAAATTTGATGACATTAAATATTATATTGTCACTTTTAATACTTTGAGAATATTTCTTTCAAATTGTGGTATGAATAAGCTTAATGAATAGATGTTAACTTTTTATACATTATAAACTTAGTAAGTCATAATCTATATTTTTGTCCAATATTTAATAAAACAAATGGTTTGGTTGTACCTATTTAATCAAAAACTTACATTTAAAGTCTTCGTGAATCATTAACCTAAAAGCAAAGTAGGTTCTTGCACATATGTATCATTTTTTGAAAATATTTAGAAAAAAAAAATTATGGTGCAAAAAAAATCTATAGCTCAAGCAATTAAACCACATTTAAAGTCTTCATGAATCATTAACCTAAAAGCAAAGTAGGTTCTTGCACATATGTATCATTTTTTGAAAATATTTAGAAAAAAAATTTATGGTGCAAAAAAAATCTATACCTAAAGCAATTAAACCAAAAATACAAAAAGCAAAATGATAACAATGGTTTTGAATCATAATCATCCTTCCTCTTCTCAAAGTTCAAAAACAACAAACGCCGAAGGAAATAAGGTTGCAAAGCATTGTACCTCTTTGAGGGGAAAATGACATTTAGACTCACATTATTGAAAGAAGTTGAAAATGTGAAAGTGTTTGTAGAGCTTAAAGTTTTTTTGAAGCTTGTTTGTACTTCCCAATTGTATTTTTAGTGTTTGCACATTTATTTTCATTAAACACATTAAGATACACATACATTTACTTTTTGTTAATCATGTTATTGTTGTTATTATTATTATTATTAAAAAAAACTTTTGAGTTGTGAAAATTTGTCTTCATCTTTTAAAATCCTTAATTAGGAAAAAAAACTTCATCATTAAAAATAAATAAATTCAAATACCTCTATTTTTCTCTGTGTCATTATCTATATTAGGTTTCTTATCTAAAATTAATTAAAAAATAAATTAAAATATTTATATATTTAAATATATTATAAAACCAAAACAATTTAATGAGAAAAAATTATCTATCCATAGATATAAGCTATTATTTAAATAACCAATTCACTTAACTTATCATAAATTATGAGCTATAATATTATCCCAAACCTAACATGATAACTTACTTTTTATTCTCTTAATATGCATGCACATTCATTTATGACAATCTTATCTTAATTTTAACCATTCACATTGCATTTAAAAAGTTAGAAAGCATAAATTCACATTGCATTTAAAAAGTTAGAAAGCATAAATTTGAGTAAGTATTGATTACTCAATATTTTCGATTGCTTTGTAAATGTTTAATTTAAACAAAAATTATAACATATTGTATTAATCTATGCATTTTTTTTTTATATTTTATATTAAAATATTTTTGATTTGTTATTAATTTTTATTAGACTACATCCCATATATAAGATTGCAATATTTTCAAGGTACTATCTTCAGACAAGGGTAGCAAGAGATCAATTGATACCAGTATATATACAGGCTCTAGATTAATGAGGATTTGTGGGACCTCACTCCGCAACATGAAATTTGATCCTCAGGAACTTGCATTGGGCGAACTCCCCCATAGAGTAATTTAGTGGACAGTGTGCACTTTCCACCAACTCTTCATCAAACAATAAACTTTGTTGAGTTACTTCAGTATTAGAGAGACGGATCTGATCCTCAGACCTATTAACCCCTGAATCTTTCTTCTTATCCAAAGCAACTATTAATTTACTTCATTGATTATATAGTTCTCCCGCTTTATATACTATACTAATCTACGCTACACCGTGCATTAATTCACTAATTTAAAATGTCCATAAATTTTTACCACTTTCTTTCCAGTGGTAAAGAAATTTACACGTCCATGCATTCTTACCACTTTCTTTAGGTTGGCAAATAAATTTACATGTTGAAGACTACGATTAATTCTTACGCATCAAACTTTGAAGAGGATAACTATTTTCTAACTTTGCAAAAGATGAGTAAGGCCAAGGATAAAGGGCCAAAGCCACGAGAACAACTTGCAAGCCTACTTTATTTTAGCTTTCATACTCACTTATTAAGGCATTGTGAATATGCCACTTAGGGTAAAGTTTTGCATCAGATAAAACGCTACTTTCAGAGGCACACGGAAAGCAAAGAACAAAGGTTCCAATAATGGAACACTTGGCCGATTCTATCAATCTGCTGAAAAGTAAGACATTATTACAAGGGTTATATGGAACACGAATCTAGCTCTATGTTAGCTAACATATAGTTAATAGGAGAGTAAGTGATAGCCACATGTCTAGTCAGGTACCCACCCGTAAAAAAAATTCCACGTAGACGTGAACCTCATCTTCAATTGGGGTTCGAGAGATCATATGCAATGCAATCGATTCCATGCTCTGGGTCCATTTCATCGGTGTCTTCATTCTATTGTTGGAAGGAGGATATGTTACAAAAATGTAATTCAATAGTTAAATAGAGAGGTTTGGTTTTTACAGGTTTGATTCTTATAAGTTTTGTGGTCTAATTTTGAACGATATATATTCCATTCAAGTCATTTGGCAAGAAAAAATTAAAATTAAA
>APFE030142914.1:0-12128 GCA_000404065.3 Pinus taeda | reverse complement strand
AGGACTGCTTGCTACCTCATAAATAGATCTCCAGCTACAGCCCTGGATGGCGGTATCCCTGAAGAAGTTTGGAATGGTAAGAATTGAATTATTCTCACTTAAAAATATTTGGATGTGAAGCATTTGTACATATTCCCAAAGAAAATAGAACTAAGCTATATGATAAATCTATGAAATGCATTTTTTTGGGATATGCGGATGAATATTTTGGTTATCGTCTATGGGATCTAGTCAAACATAAAATTATTAGAAGTAGGGATGTTATATTTAATGAGTCATAAATTTTCAAGAGGACTGTAGTTGAGTTGGAGGTCAAGAAGGTTATTGATAGGTTTGAAGAGCAATAGGAAAACATACCACCAATACAAGAAAATGAACAACAAATTCAGGAGCATGAAGAAAAACAAGTGGAAAATGATGAACAAGAAGAAGAAGGAATCTTGCAGGAACCTTTACAAGAGATTCATCCTAATAATGCACCACCACAGTTGGTTCGCAGATCTTCTAGGTCTCATTAGCCTTCACAAAGGTATCCTCCTTCAAACTATATTTTATTGACTGATGAAGGTGAACCTAATTGTTTTCAAGAATCTTGTAAAGTCGAGCATAGTAAAGAATGGAAGAAAGCAATGGAAGAAGAAATGAACTCTTTGCAAGAAAATAAATCTTGGGAGTTGGTAAACCTCCCAGAAGGTAGAAAGGCTCTACAAAACAAATGGGTGTACATGATTAAGCATGATGGTGACGAAAATAAGGAGAGTTATAAAGCAAGGCTGGTGGTGAAAGGTTTTGCCCCAAAATAAGGTATTGACTTAACTGAAATTTTCTCACCTGTTGTTAAAATATCATCCATTAGAGTCATTATTGGTCTAATTGCTGCTTTAGGCTTAGAATGTGAACAGTTAGATGTAAAAATTGCTTTCCTTCATGGTGAATTGGAGGAAAAAATTTATATGGAGTAGCCAGAAGGCTTCATAGAAAAAGGCAAATAAGGCCTTGTTTGTAGGTTGAAGAAGAGTCTCTATGGGTTGAAACAAGCACCTCGACAATGGTACAATAAATTTGATTCATTCATGTTGGAACATGGTTTTCAGAGGTTGGAAGCTGACCATTGTGTCTATTTCAAGAGGTATTGATCAAGGAAAGTATATCATATTATTGCTATATGTGGATGACATGTTGATTATTGGGCATGATAAGAATAAGATCAATAGGTTGAAGAAAGATTTGGGTAGCAAATTTTCAATGAAGGATTTGGTACCAGCACAACAGATATTGGGCATGCGGATTATGCATGATAGGAAAAACAAAAGGCTGTGGCTATCACAAGAAAAATATATCAAGAAGGTGCTTGACAGGTTTAATATGAAGGATGCCAAGCCAGTTGGTACACCCCTTGCAGCCCACTTCAAGCTGAGTACTAAATTATGTCCTAGTGATGACAAGGAGAAAGAAGAGATGAACAAGATTAATTATGCTTCAGCAGTTGGCAGTTTGATGTATTCCATGGTATGCACATGACCATACAATGCATATTTAGTGGGAGTAGTGAGTAGGTTCCTTGCCAATCCAGGCAAACAACATTGGAAAGCAGTAAAATGGATTTTGAGGTATCTCAAGGGTACTAGTTATTATTGTTTATGTTTTGGTCATGATGAGACTGTGCTTGAAGGATTTACAGATGCGGATATGGCTGGAGATATGGATACCAGGAAGTCCACTACAGGTTATTTGTATACATTGACAGGTGCAGTAGTATCTTGGGTGTTAAGGCTACAAAGAATATTAGCCCTCTCTACAACAGAAGAAGAGTACATAGCTGCAATAGAAGCTTTTAAGGAGATGTTGTGGATGCAGCCATTCCTAGGAGAGATAGGAATAAAGCAGGACAAGTATGTGTTATACTGTGATAGTTAGAGTGTCATTCACTTGGCGAAAAACCCAGAATTTCATTCAAAACCAAGCACATTGACTTAAGGTACCATTGGATTAGGCATTTGTTGGAGGAAGAACAATTATCCTTGGAGAATATCCATACAGATAGGAACCCTGCTGATATGCTCACTAAGATTCTACCATGAAATAAACATGATTTATGTAGAGGCATGGTAGGACTTGGTGTGACTTGATGAATCTTATTTGGCTTCGAGTGGGAGAATGTTAAGTGTGAAGCCAAATTCATGAATCACATGCAGGATTTTAGATTCTTTTACACCACCATTAGTTTCTAGATCTCCAAGATTCTAGATCTTTCTACACCACCATTAGTTTCGAGATCATTCCATATCTCCATCTGAATCACATACAGGATTCTAGATCCTTTTTCTGCCTCTATAAATTTGTAATTTCTCTAGCCAGGGATAGAAAGCCAAGGCCCAGGCCTGTTATGTAATGCAAAGTGATTTCTGTTCTCTAGTGATTGTTTTATCTATTCCGTTATTTCTAACTGAGTAATCTTGTTGTCTCTCTATTTATCTGTCTCTGTGTATTATTATCTGCTTTTGCTGTCTAAGACTCTGAGTATAAATCTGTTGTGTGTTATGTATGATCTGTTCTAACAAAGATCTTGTTGTAGTAGTTAATAATTCACACTCGCTTGTCGATGAATGACCACAATAAATGCAAGGTGTCAACAACTAATCATGCACCCTACTTTCAAATACAATAATAAAGGTGTGATATGCACCTTAAATCTTAACTTGAACACTTCAACCTCAACTTTGTTTTGGACTTTGACCTTGACTCAAATTGTCAAAATTTTGATTTCAACTCTTTACATCAATAATTCAAAAACTCGCAATAGTTTGACTTTGCTTAAAATTTATTTCATTAGAATCTTTCCATACAAAACTATAATTGAATTCAAATTCAATGAACTAACTTCATATCCTCAAACAAACTATAAATTTGACTTTACTTTATATTGACTTAACTCCACTCAAAAAATATTTAACTTTGATTTATCTTTCAATTATAAATTTTGATTTATAAACAAAACTTTATTATATTTATAATAATTGCAACTCAAATAATAAAACTCCAACTTTAATTGGACTTTTTATTTAGACCCAAGATACCCTCACTTGGTTACTAAAACCTTTGCAAACCCTTTCACACATACATGAACTTATTATCTTTTCAAATAATGAATTTATTTATGTTTTGTAGCTAAAGGAATTGATAACTAGGTTGGTTTTGTACTCCCCTTAGTGTCTATGTAGCACCTTCAATAGACACGGGTTAGTAAAGAAATTTGAACTCAAATCACTTGGATCATAATACTTCCATTTATCAGGGCTTGCAAGTAGTACTGCCCGAATTTTCTTAATAAACTTTGCTTTTTCATGTTTACTTTCACCCATGCTTCAAGCCAGGGCCACTTGTTGTCTACGATTTTTTGGAACGATGCCAATTTTTATGCATAAAATCTTTTGTCACAAATTCTGTTGTGTGTGGACTCTTGGAAATCGATTAGTAAAATCTCAAAAATCTCCTTGGATTCCAATTACTCCTTTACAAATTTTATAGGCTACAGCTTGATCATGAGATTTCTAGTTCAATTCAGTTATAGAAGAATACATGCACTAGGACGTTTTAAAGAAAAATTAGGAATAGAAGCCTCCTCACGTGCTTATTCAATATGCATATATTCCAACATCGAGGGAATTATATTCTACATCTATGTTTTCCTATGTAACCATCATCAATACTATTATGAAACCAACTCACAAAAAGATAGATCAACGACTTTGAAATCAGCCTCTTCGAGGGGGTAACCTCCTTTACATTACACAAGTGAACAATTCTTGGATGATACAAATGACAAAACCTTCTTTATATATATAGGAGTATAAGGGGTCACAATATAATCAAAGTCGGCATAACAATAATAATATAAGGCCACAAAAATAACAATAGTGGGCTCCTATGGGGCATAATAATAACAATATGGGGACAATAGGGGCACAACAATAACAATAAGGGCTACAATGAAAATAGTAATGGGGGAATCACTAGTATTATGGGGACCTAACATGTCCCTCTCCTTCAAAAAGTGTTGACCTCAACACTTGAGTAGTTATGGATGATTCTATATAAAATTATCATCCTCCCGTGTGGAATCTTCAGTGGGTAAGTTCTTCCACTTGATGAGATAATCTAAAATTGATAGATTTTGTAGCTATCGAGTTCTTGTTTCTGTGACTGCTTTAGGTTCCAATATGATTTTTCCTTCCTCATCAAGTTTTGGCAATATTGTTTGAACTGGGAGATTTTCACCTATAACCTTCTTTAAGCATGAAACATGGAAAACTGGGTGCACTCGAGAAGCTGCAGGAAGCTCTAATTTGTATGCCATTGTACCTATATTTTACAACACCTTGTATGAACCATACTACTTTGGTGATAATTTGTTATCCTTCTTAGCTTGCTTGAGGGACATTTGTTTATATGGTTGTAGTCATAGGAATACCCAATCACCTACATCAAAACTTCTTTTGCTACGATGTTAATATGCCTGTTGTTTCATTATATTCTGCACCAAAGTGAGGTTATCCTTTAAGAGTTGGAGAACTTGTTTTTGATGCTGAATGTGATCTTCCACTGCTTGAAACTTAGAATTTTCTCTTAAATATGATTTGATGGACGGTGGATGATACCCACAAAGTGCCATAAATGGCGTCATTTTTGTTGTTGTATGGAAGGAAGTGTTATACTATGATTCAGTTAGAGGAAACCATTTGACCCATTGTGTTTGTTTATCAGATAAAAATCAATGAAGATATCATTCCAATCATTTGTTTACTATCTCAGTTTTCCCATCAGATTGAGGATGATAAGATGAGCTATGAGCTAACTGAGTACCAAGACAAGAAAATATTTTTGTCCAAAAATTTCCAATGAAAATGGGATCTCTATTGATTACAATAATCTTTGGGTTTCCATGTAGCTTTTGAATTGTTTGCATAAATTCAATATGAATTGTACTCACTTTAAATGGATGAGATAATGCACAAAAGTGTGCAAACTTGGTAAGTCTGTCAACTATCACCATGATAACACTCTTTCCTTTGGACTTGGGTAAACCTGTGATAAATCCATTGAAACATCCTCCTAACGTTGGCTTGGAATGGATAAAGGTTGTAATGGACTTGGGGTCTTAATTGTTTCAACTTTATTTTGTTGGCAAACCAAACATTCTACCACAAAGTTTTGAATATCCAATTTAAGGCCATCCTAAGAAAATTCCTTCTTAACCTTTGGTAAGTTTTTAGAAATCTTGAGTGCCCTTCTAAGGGAGAGGTGTGCAATTCCATAAGAATATTTTGTTTGAGATGGGAATTATTACATAGGTATAAGCAATCTTTTTGGCATAGGGATATCTATAAGGCCTGATGTTTGGAGGAACACTTCCTGGAATCAAATGAATAGTATGATCATGATCACAAATAGGTGGGAGGCCTTTGGGAGTCTCAAATACCTTGGAATGATTGTCCAAGACTTTTTGGAGATCTGGAGAAATAGATGATTTCTACGTGGGAACCTCTAGTGAACATAATTATGCACTTATGCCTTGTTGTTCTTTATTAATAAGCTTTATCATTCCATTAGGGTTGATTATCTTTCCTGGTTTCCCTACGATACTCCTTAATTTAACTTCCTTTCCTTCTGAAGAAAATTTCATAAAAAGTTCTCGAAAATTAAAAGCTATTGCACCCAAGGATTGTAGCCATTGGACTCCTAGTACAACATCATCACCACCCATTGGAATGGAAAGCATTGGGCTATTCAATACACATTCTCCCATGGATAGCTTCATATTATGTCACTTTTCGGAGCAGTTTATGGTTCCTCAACTTGCAACCATCACTTGACTCTCTGGTGCTGGATATAAGAAGAAATTAAATACCTTTTTTTTTTCTTGATATGTCCTTCTATCTTAATAGTTTGAGGAGTGGTAATTCTAGCCAATGCATTACAAGATATGGACAGATTCATTTCTTCCTTCTCTAGGGTTTGTTCCTGATGTATATCCTCTTCTTTTGATTTTTCTTGTTCCTTTTCTTCCTCCTCTTCACAATCTATGTAAAATAATTTCTTCTCAGCACACTTATGACGTTTAGTGTATTTTTTATCACAAAAATAATAAAGCCCTTTTGTTCTTTTTCTTCCAATTGTTGTGGTTTCAACGTTATATGTTGTGTATTGTTATGGGAAACAACACTTCCATATTTATAATTGTGAGTGGTAGGCTTCCTTGTTGCCATAATTTTTCTTTCCATTTTTCTTTCCATCAAACTTCCTCATGTCGATCTTTGGAACACGGTGGGTCTTCGCTCCAACATTAGAGTCTATGAAATCATGTTTAACATTTTTTTTTTCTCATCATGAGTTTCATTTACTACCTTTTCGCCATTAGGAAGAATTTCTTGAAGAAACTTTGTCAAATTTGTCTTAAATTCTTCCATGTTCCCTTTAAGTTTTTCTTCTAAACCATCGATCTTAGCTTCCACGCCTTTCTTTAAACCATCCATGTTAGCTTCCACGCCATCCATCTTAGTTTCCACATCATTCATCTTAGCTTCCACGTCATTCATCTTAGCTTCTACACATTTCTTTAAACCATATATCTTAGATTCTGTTACTTTTTGTAAGAGTGAATTTTGTTGCACTTGGTCTCATAATTTTTGGTTGCATTTCTTCCTCTTCTTCATGAGTCATGCTAGAGCTTTTAGGTTTCTTACTAGGTGTTTCCATTTTCTTTTTTCAGGGCATCAATTAATGATAATTATGCTTCATTATGCCCTTTGAATTCCTTCAAATTAATTTTTCAAGCCAAAATTATGCAAAAATTTTAAAAAACTACACACCTTTTTTTCACTTCGTAGGAGCTCGATATTGTATTTGATGTATCTCTGAAATTTTAGATCTCCAAGGTTTGAAATTTTGAAATGTGGTATCGCTCTGAGCCCTATTTCCAATGCCACCAGTCTGATAGAAATTGGATTCTCCAAGAAATTGTTATGCCCAATCTCCCAAGATAACCTGATTATACATTTTTTCAGTAGAGTGAACTTGCATGAAGTTCCACGTGTCACTGTTTCAACCTTCAGAACTAAAAATGATGCACATAATGCTACAATCCATCCTCTTTGATAGTCAGAGAGAAAGTTATGATGATTTTCCCAAGCTCACCTATTTGGGATGTAATTCAGGAGCCTACAAAAACCCTAACTTCCTTGGACCATATCGCCGAAAATATAGCGAGACAAGATCTAAAATTTGTACCCAAGGATGATCACGATTTCAACTCAAATGGGTTGTCTTTATAGCATCTGAAACATTGTAGAAAAAAATTATAGAAAAAATGCCACGATGACCTATTTTGGAGTAGTGAAACCCTTGAATCCAAAGCTATGATATCAAATGTTATTAAACCAACTCACAAAAAGATAGAAAAGTTAGATCAACGACTTAGAAATCAACCTCTTCGAGGGGGAAAGATCCTTTACATTACACAAATGAACAATTCTTGGATGATACAAATGACAAAACCTCCCTTTTATATATAGAAGTCTAAGGGGTCACAATATAATCAAAGCCGACATAACAATAATAATATAAGGGCACACAAATAACAATAGTGGGCTCCTAAGGGGCACAATAGTAAGAATATGGGGATAATAGGGGCACAACAATAACAATAAGGGCTACAATGACAATAGGAATGGGGGAATCACTAGTATTATAGGGGCCTAACAAATACCAACGCCAATGACTTCCTATATTTTATTTACAAGCCCAATCAAATTCTCCATGGAGGACATTACTCCTTCAACACAACACTTATTGCTTCAAATATTGACCAAATCTGTCATCTCAAATCGTGGAATTCTAGTTTTCTTCTCCACTTAATTGACTTAAGAAATCTCAAGTCTAGCACAAGGTGATAAATTTGACAACTTTTGAATCAAAAAACACCAAGATATGCATAATTCAGTAGCAAATTTTGTGATCCATAGGTTGTTTTGGTGCTTTAAAGTCGTAGTGTAGATTTACATCAGCTAGAGAGTGATCTTTGAGGTAGACTCCATTAGTGTGCAGAATTTTTTCACAACAAACTCTGCAGTTTCTAACCTGCAATTGTAGAACCACATCATAATAAAAAAAAATTGCAGTTTAATTTTTTTTTTGGACCACCAAGTGTATAAAGCATCTCAACATATGACCAACTTAGATTTATCTGACTGTGGATCAAAACATGAGTTGAGAGTGATCAAATTTATTCAAGTGAAAACTTCTTTTAGAGTGAAAAATACAATGTGTAAATAAATTGATATTCACATAAATTAGTTAACATAAATCTTCAAATTAGTTTAAAAAATCCAATGTTTTTTTTTTTTGAAAAATATAAAGTTTAAACATCTTACTCACATATTTTTCTACTTCTAATTTCTTTACATAAAATTATATTATGTCATACGTACAACTAATTACATTAAATAACATTTTTTTTTAAATTATAATCGACATTATTTCTATTTAGAAAATAGTTTTTTAGTTTACAAATGAGCACAACCTAAGAATGGACTTATACATCACCATTAAACAAAATGTTGCATGCTTATACATTTAAAGATAAATATATAAATATGCAAGTACCCTCTGCGCATCATTATCGCTTTCAAAAAACTTTTTGCATCTGAGTTACTTTCCTTTCATCGGTCCTTGCCGAGTAAAATCTATAACACAACAACCAAAACACTGATGACATAAATCTTATTAAAATTGAAGTGACCTCCTACATCTCACAACGTGTTCTCAAGCGAATTCTCTTCATAAAATGGCATGGTTTACTACATGGCTCCTCTGTGCGTGCCCCCGAACATGTTGAAGCAACAATTGAATGATCAACATAATGGCCTTTTTGTATTCTTTTGTATTAATTGGTTGTTCTATAATCAACAAATTCAAATTACTTACGGTTTCTCACCTTAAGAAAATAGTATTATGAGCATATAAAACAAGTATTTACATACATAAAGGTGTATACATAATAAAAACAACACTCTAAACATACATTTTATTAATTATAATAATATAATATATTATCACTTATTTAAAAATAGTTGAATTAGGTGTTTATAATAAAAATTACAAGATAGTTAATTGGTTCAACCGACCATAACTATTTTTACAATATCTCTAATAAATATATTCACAAAATTTTCAATTGATTATTTTTAATCTCCATCTTTAGTATTATCATTGTTCTCATCTTTGATCATACTTAGGCTTCTAGAATAAGTACGCTTTCATTATTAATAATTTTATCATATTACAAGTATGAATTATTCCTTCAAAACCATGTGTTAGGAGCTAGTTGTATCTAACTATTAGAGCAGGAACAATATATTTGGCCAAATGAACTTGAACCAATTGACCCCACATCTTAAAAGGTGCCACTATTGAGAGAAAAAATAACAACAATAAGAATAATAGAAGCAAGGGTGCCACTAAGAAGAAACACAAGATGAGGAAACCCATAATGAAATCACTTATATTTAGTTCCCTTAGAACAAACTTGGGCACCTTGAGAATGAACCTCAAATTCACTAATTATTTACTGATCCTAGTTCATTGATTTCCTTTTGGTTGAGAAATGATAGAAGATTCTAAATTACCAATTAATTAGAATACAACCCATTAAAATAGTTTAAGCACATGTTGGCTAACATAAACCAACGAACCTCAAATTCACTAATTATTTATTGATCCTAGCTCATTTATTTCCTTTTGGTTGAGAAATGATAGAAGATTCTAAATTACCAATTAATTAGAAGACAACCCATTAAAATAGTTTAAGCACATGTTGGCTAACCTAAACCAAAAGGAAGAGGAAACGCAAGGGAGATAGAAGAAATTTGTTACCTAGTATCAATTATTTTCTCATGTTCTAAAGGCAATAGTGTATGATATATTTTCTACATAATGGAGTCTCATGCTAGTAGCAACAATTGCAAGAACAACAGAAGAAAGGATGTCACTAGGAACAAACACCAATTGAGTATAAATCAAAGCAAAAATCAGTTATCAATTGCAAGAACCTAAAAGCTATGCTAATTTGCTCAATATATCTATCAATGAAAACAATAGCATGAAAGAAAGAGAAAACCAACAAAGATCAAATCCTCAAAAGAAGGAAAGTAGCATTAGGCAAGGAAGTAAATATTATCCAATACTAACAAATGGATTCAAAAGAAAAATTCCCCTTTTACATATAGGTATCAATATCTCTTTTATGGTTATTTGTTTTCATGTAAGAATTTTGGTCATAATCAAATAGATTGAAAAGCATATGTAAAAAGTGGCTATATGAGGAATAGGAGTAGGGGATCATATAATATCTTAAGTAATGGTTATGTGAACAACAATCCTATGATTTTTAATAAAATGTGGTCAGAAATCACAATTCATTTTCCCCTTTATTAAATAAAGTCGAATGTTTCAAGTGTAATAAATTTAGGTGCAAAGAACATGATTGTAGAAGTAGTAATTTTGGCTTCCAAATAAAAGCAGAGAAGAAGATATTGTCAAAAACAAAAATCAAGGAATAAAGGTACAAAGAAAGAAGAAAGAGTAGCAATTAGAATGTGGTCTAGCTCTATGTTTTCAAAATAAAGAAAGCCAATTTAGTATATAGATAGTGGACACTCAAGTCATATGACGAGATAAAAGAAAATTTACCTCTAGGAAGGAAGTCAAAAGAGAATGAATTACCCTTGGAAATAATGATTCATGAAGGGTAATTGGAAAAGGTACAGTCAGCCTTGATGATGGAAGGATAAAAACTCAAAATGTTAGGTTCGTTGAAGGTCTAAAACACAATCTACTGAGTGCAAGTCAAATAATTGATCAAGGGTATAATCTCACATTCAATTCTAAAGGATGTGAAATAGGAAAATAATATTCAATAATATTGATGGAAATGCGATTACATCTACCAACAATGTATATGTATTTAATAATATTAAAAGAAATAAAAACTCTTCTATGGTAGTGACCTCTCTTCCATCTGATTAGTAATAGATTTGTGAGGGCATGTAGCTCCTCTGACCACATCAAGAAGATGGAATCATTGGAATGTGAGTTGGAAGAGAAGAGTGATGAAATGGAAAGGTTGTAGGATTTGAATCAATAGCATATGATGTGTGCAGAAATGGAAGTAAAAGGTATAATTCAATTAATGTTAATGTAAAAGCTCATGGGAAACAACATCTTGCCCTTGATATAAAAAAATGGGACCATTTCCAAACTAAGGGATAAGTTGTACATGGAAGGAGATCATTAAATAAAGAGAAGCATCATTTCGGGGAAGCATCAACTTAGGGGGAGTCCTTTTAATTAATTTAAACTATAGACACAAAATTATTAATCCAAGGGCATAAGCTTGTGAGATACTAACGCTATATGTGCATCATTTAGTGCATAAATGGATATTAAAAATAAGAGAAAAATATATTAAATTCTAATCTAATATTTAATAACAACAATACACTTTTAAAATCTAAATTATTTAAAATAGAAATATGAATACCATAGATATTATGCAACCATCTCACAAACATATAGATCAACAACTTAAAAAGTATCATTTTCGAGGGGGAAACCTCCTTTACATTACATAAATGAACAATTATTGGATGATAAAAATACAATACCTCATTTGTATATATATGAGTATAAGGGGTCACAATATAATCAGAGCCTACATAACCATAATAATGTAAGGGCACAATAATAACAATAGTGGGCTTCTATGGGGAAAAACAATAACAATATGGGGGCTACATGGGCACAACAATAACAATATGGGTGCTACACTAACAATAACAATAAGGGGGATACACTAGTATTATAGGGACCTAACATACCCCTCTCCAAAAAAGTGTTGTCCTCAATGCTTGAGTAGTTCCAGATGCTTCTGTATAAAATTCTCATCTTCCCATGTGAATCTTTAGTGGGTAAGTCAGGGAAAATTTTAAGAACCCCCCCTAAATTTATAAATATAATAAATGGGCGAATCTCCATGGTATATAGGAAAAATGGAAGGCGAATTTATCAATAAT
>APFE030142898.1:700-15337 GCA_000404065.3 Pinus taeda | reverse complement strand
CTCGAACTGAAGTGCTGCAAGAGGATAATAATGTTTGAGTTTTCTATTTTTGACAGTCATTCTGCTGTTCTATTTTTTGACTGGCAGTCTAAAAATAGACTCTGCCCATATGTCTAAAAATAGAGGTCCATCTATTTTTACCAACTTGACCAATCATCCATAAATAGCATCCTGCAACTCATAGACCATGATCCATATGTCTAAAAATAGACATAGTCTAAAAATAGACTTGCGCCAAAAATAGCCTGCGGGCCCACTTAGTGAAGGCGACTTCTTTTCACTAAGCTCCATCATCTTGTTGCATTTTCAACACCTCACAATCTCCTCCTCGTTGTCACTCCCCTCCTGATAAGGAGCGACAGTATCAATCGGGTGGGGAACGCACCTGGCAATTGGGGACATCCCAGTGGGCCGCTTTGGTCCAACATCTGCATTAACAAGAGAAATGTTATAAGCACATTAATACCAAAAAAAAAAGAAAAACAACAACAACAACAACAACAACAACAACAACTTTTTTACCTTCATCATCAAAATCCTCTCCATCTAGTAAGGGCATGTCCAGATCTCCACGGAAGTCAGTGCCACTGTATGACCTGTCCTTCATGACGATCTTTTATCGTCAAAACCATGAAAAGAATGTAGGTATGTACAACATGTGCTGACCCCCAATAATCCTGGGCATCAAACAACCCCAGCGGGCCATCTGCGAATCGTGTCGCATGGGAGGATCCACCTCAGTCAGTTGATACTTGAACAAGGGCACCCGTTCCAAGAAAAATGTCACGAGCACATATCTAAAGAAAAATTGCTTCATATTCCCCACCTTAGCTTTGGTCAGCTAGCATTTTATGTTGATCTTCATGGCCTCTGCCCAGTTGAAGATCGTAGGTGTTGTACAGTCGATAGCATACAGGAGCTTCGACTTGTTGGTCTCATGTACAGCCTGGGAACCCGCCACTCTGTTGATGGTCAACAGAAGGAATCTCAGTGTCAGATCCCAAACACCGGAAATCTCAATCTTCCCACTCTTGGATTTCAGGGCCTCATAGTAGTGTTCAACGAGCAACGAAGTTATGATTTCTCCAATCGATTGTGACCCATACAAGTTGACTGGTTCCCCTCTTTAGGACAGTCCAGTGATAAAATATATATCTGAAGTTTCCAACTCCAACTCCTAGTCACTAATGACAAATATTTCCCAATTTTTGTCACAAAGACTAATCAGGTACAGAAGCAACTCAAGTTGGGTCTGCATCCCTGGCGTGAGAAAGAATTTGAGGAGCCCACAAGCCCTCAAAGCTTCCAGGCAATTTGGATCATTCAGTGCCTAGGTGTCCACATCCTCATGATCTCGTTCTTTCCAATCCACCATTTTTAGCGATTCTTTCCTGCAAAAGCCATTAACTTGAGTCAACAACCATGCTTGGCCCATAAAATTCAAGTTTTAATGGTGATTTTGTGAGGAAATAGGGTTTTTTCTATTCACAGTGTCGGCACACCTATTTTAAGAACAGTTGTGTTGATGGCGTGACAGGCTTTTTTAATCACCCTCAGCTGGCACAATTTCGTGCCCAGAAGTCGTGCCGACTAAGGGAGATTTTTTTTTTTACAAAACCTCTCTCAAAAAACCTAAAAATGGTTAAAAAAAAGGAATAAAAGACATGAAAATGGAGCTTAGAGCTTTGGCTCTTACCTATAACTGGCAGCTCAGCGAATGACCTCCTGATCTCCTGCAATCTGCTCCATAACAATTAGGGCAAAAGTGAGTAAAAAGTCTTCACAACAAGGTAAAATGGTAAATGGTAAAAATATATTTACTTTTCTCATTTTTATTCATTTTTTCATGAAAATATCAAGTTTTTGTAAATATTTTAACCTATTTTGCTTCAAGAACTGGATATTACACTTTACCTTTTTGCGCACCGATAGGTGATGGATGTTCAACAATGATGACGAGTCACGTTTCAGCTCTTTTCTTGACTCATTAAGCTCATATGAAAATATTGCCTAGTGTTTTTCCCTTTTGACTCTTAAAAGAGAATAAAATGGGGGGTCCGCTTTCAAGCTCTTTTCCGACCCTTTAAAAGTGAAAAGATGGCCGAGCCCTTGTCATTTTGAACTCGTTAACGGATGTGAAACGTTGTGCGCCCAGTATAAGTTTACCCCTTTTTCGGGTTAGGAGGCACTATTTACGAAAAAGGTACTCCTTGACTGAAATGGTCAAGCAATTCTCTCAAGTATCACTTTCTACCTTTTTAGGCTCGAGAGACGCAAATGTACGAAAAGGGACCATGTGGAGTTTTATTTTACATGTCTTTTTCAAACTCTCTAAACTTGAAAAAGATATAGAGTTACACCTTTGTCAGACTCGTTAAAAGGTTAAACGACATTGGATTCGTCACCATGACGAACATGAGCTTCTCCTTCCTAGGGCTCGTTAAACTTACTAGGTCGAATTCGTCCGAAGGATGAACTTACAGTGCAAGCATATGTTATCCCCTTCAAGCTTGCAATTAAAAATAATTGCGGTACCTGACAGGAACGGTGGGAGAAAATTTGCAAATCTAATCAGTTGTGTCAACAACTCACTCTTGAACATGACACTTTCTGCTTCGTGTCAGGTGTTAGCACCTGGATTGAACCTCAGACTAAAGGAAGGCATTGCCAGGGTAACCATGAACCACTCTTAGCTAAGTAGCTAGCCCTACTAGGCCGGGAGAGGGCTCTCTCTACAAGGATCTTAGCCAAGATGACTGGATCATGAAAAGGATATTAGGCTAGGTATAGTAGCACAAGGTTTGATCTGATTTTGAAGGGGTTTTGCTGGATCAGGAAGAGCCAGACAGTGAGCGCTAGGGAATTAGGTCAAAATTGCAGGGTGTTCAATGGGGCAAGGTAGGCATAAGGTTTAGCACTCTAGGGCTTGATGGGAGAGATGTTTTAAGACTGGTGAGAAGCTAGAAAGAGCATGTGATTACCATGGATCCTTCCTAAATTGTAGAAAACATATAATGGTGAATATTTCCCCAAAGCAGAGCAGTGATGTTATGAATTTTGCCTATCAACTTGAAAACATTCACTTAGAAGCAATGAAATGATTAATGAAGTACACAAAACATATTAACATATGATCGCAAGAGAAGAAACTGAACTATACTCCATACCACATGGATCCCAAAGAAATCGCTGCAATTTTTATTAATCTCCTGCTAAACTGCTACAAAATGATGTACAATCAAAGCATGAGCATCCAGTGAAGTCCAACCCTTTACAATGAGAAAGAAGAAGAAGATATAGGCATTGTTTCAACCTCCTCCCATCCTCAGGGGCCGAATCCCTAATATGAGTTAATCTAACCAACACTGAACAAGAAACAGGAATATAGGCATCTTAACAACTTGCCTCTAAAAGTGAAAATCTGATTCATTTGAGCTCAAATTGACTTGTAATGTAATGAATCTACCCTCTACTACTAATTATCCATCATATTTACATGCCAAGTCATCATTTACAATGGTAAAACATCCTCAATGAGAGAAAATCCATGAACACAGTCAAAAAATGGAAAAATAGCCATCTTGTGCAAATTTGCCCTGCACGCAGCGCCACTTTCAAGTCCCTTTTGGAGGCCTTCTCGACATTCAAATTCAGCTCATGATAGCTCATTGGATAGGTCTTCAAGCCTAATTTCCAAAAAAACCTACAATTTCTTCATTTGAAAATCGTTTGACCCCTAAAAAATTGATTCTCCCAAGACTTCTTCTATGTGTCCAAAAAGTGGCAGAAAGGTCATTTTTAAGGTGTTTTTTGACCTTTTGGTGGACCAGTTCTGCCCCAAAAACTTAGAAAATCCATATGGTGCATGTACTCATTGCTCTTAATCCAAAAATGCAAACCATTTGTGCATTGGGTGCCCCTAGGAAAAGCGCAGCGCCAGTGGCGTTGTACATTGAGCCTGATTTTCTGTGTTTAAAATTTCAAAATTTGCAAATGACAAAAACTCTTCCAAACTTGACCAAAATTGGTGAGAAGCACCATCATCAAGTATCCTGATGAGACAAGGAAGATTTAGCAAGAAAACTAAGCCTATCCTCCTCCTTTTTTCCTTTTAGAGCCCGCCTCAACCTAGTTTTCATCTTTTTGACCCTCACGTTGCAAATTTTGTTTCAAGTCCTGTAATGGTAGGCCATGTGCCTGATCATCTGGTTGCCTCTATTGGCCTTCTGCAACAACTTCTCTAAGTGAAATTTGACTCTCTCAAGCCAAGTCTCTCTAGCATCTTCAATTTCCCTCTCAATAGTAGTCAAAGTGACCTGTGCCTCTTTGTCACTTTGTTGTTTTATCTTGAGAAGTTCCAGCTCCATGATGACCTGCTTGTCACTCAACTGCTTGTTTTCTTGTTCCAAATATGTGATGACATACTTGGCCCTCTCCAAATTTTCCATCAAATCTTGGACTTGAGCCTCCTTTTCCTGTATGATGATGTCCTTTATTGTGTCTTCATCTTGAGCCTCTAAGTCAATTATTTCCATGTCATGATGAGTATAACGCTACTTCGGCTCATCATGCTCTGTCAAGTCAAAGTCTCTTTCTTTCTCCTCATCATCAAAACTTTCCTCTGACATCTTTTACTTCCCCTTGTGCAGCTATTGCACCTATACCTGTTGTGTTGATGAAGAAGGCAAAGCCCATTCCACATCATGTAGAGCTAGCATTTGCCTATGTGTTGATGAAGAAGGCAAGGTCTCTTCCACATCCTGTTGATCAAATGCTTTCCTGTCAACTACAAATAACCTCCTTGTGCCCCTCTGATATTTCATGTAAGTCTCGGGCACCTCAGTAACTCTAGTCTCTTTGGCCTCCTCATTTGTTTTCACCTGAGCACTGCTAGAAGGCCCCCCTACTTCTTGAGACACTGGTGGAGGAATTTGAGGACCCCTAAATATGTCATGAGCAATAAATGTCTCCCAAGAGATGTTAAGGAGGCTGAGATGATGAAGCAAAATCATCTTGATCAGGGAATAATGATAGAAACTGCTCATTTTCTGAGGGTATGGCTTCTTATGCACAAAATGGGCCATCTTCTCAATATTCCTGAATAAGAAATAAGGGAAGTTTAACATCCTCGCCCTGGTAAAATGCATGAGTCTGATGTGATAGGTGTACAGCCTAGAAAATCTGCCCTCATAAGTGAAATATTTCATGCTGATTTTCATCATGGGGACATACTTGTCTTCAAGAAATCTGAAATGAAAAAGTCTTTTCACCTCATTTATGTACCAGGGTTTGATATAAGGCTCATAATAATTTTCATCCAGGTCGTGTGCCTTGTACCACTTCTCCCCTACATTCGGAATCCTAGTGGCATCCGCAATAATGGAAGGTGAGACTGTAAATGTCACCCCAACAAGAGTCACCTTGTTGTCCTAAAGATGAGCTACAAAAAGTCTAGTGAGCTAAGGGTGGTGTTGAACTCTCTCTACCTGCTCACAGAACTCATAGCAGCCAAGATATCTGAAACAAGTGACAGCCAACTGAGAGGCCTGCAATTCTCTGAGGTTTGATGGCTCTTCCTTGATAATTTTGCCTCCCTTGTGTGGTTTTCTCTGATGCCTAGGTCTATCTATTGAGCTGTCACTGCCTGTGTTTTCCTCCTCCTCATAGTCTCGTCCTCTCTGACCATGTTTGCAAGGCTTGAGGTTGTATGAAGGGAATGAGTGAGAGTGATTTAGGAGTGAGGGGATGGGAGATTACCTTATGGGCTAGAAAATGAATGAGGGAGTAGGAACCATAAAAATGAGAGGGAGAGCTTGGTTTGTTTGAGATATTGCTTTTTGGGAAGAGGGATAAAGGGATGTGGATGTTATGGAATGTAATAGGGAAAGAGTTTAGAGTTTTAGTGATAGGTGATAGGAGGAGTAATTGGGTTTAGGGTTTTAGGCATAACTAGGAGAATTTAGGGTTTGACATTTACCATAGGGAACTATGTTTAAAAGTTTGAAATGCAAAACAACAATGTAATATGGGAGGATAACTTACTTGTATGAAGGGAAGAGAGGGCAATCTTGAAGTTTTTTGAAGTTTTGAGGCCTTTCTGGCCCTTCTGCTCAACACGCAGTGCCAACGCATTTACACGCAGTGCCACCTCTAGAAGCACAGCGCAGTGTAAATTTACACTGCGAAAATCTCCAAACGCGTAGCACCGGGCCCAAATGCACAACGCCAAACTCTCAACGTGTAGCACTGAGCCTCCTACCTGAACGTGCAGCGCCAAACTGTAGAGGCACAACGCAACTCCACCACTACTCCAAACACGCAGTGCCACCCTCCAGAAGCACAACACCACTTCTCCTTTGCCCAAAACTCACTCAACCTTTCATCTTCTCCTCACTTTTTAACTCCTTGTTTGCCAAATGAGAATGATGAACTTGAAAATGAAATGTGAGACCTTATATAGGAGTAAATTTTGATTTTTCAATTGGAAAACCCACTTTCTAATGTTTTTTGACCTTCTTCAAAACTCTGTTTTTAATGCCTTTTCTTCTTCTTTTCTTTTTAGGTGGATAATGCTCAACTTGAACTGATTTTTGCGGTGTTTCTTTGTCTTGCAGCAAGGAGAGATGCTTTTGTGTAGCTGGTATCATTTATTACATAAAGTGACTAAAAATTACATAAGAAATACAAATTAACTCAAAATACTTTGTAATACATTAGTTTAAAAGATAACTATATAGTGACTATGATCTACAAGCCATCATGCTTGACTTATTTATCATCCTCGTACCCTTGCTACCCTTTATTTACACATTTAAATCATGCTCTTGACCTTGGAAATGAAACCCTAAGACCTAATGAAAACATGCCCTATGACCTAATGAAAGCATGATTGCAAATTGACCATGAAACCATAACTGAAGACAACCTAAAGAAGGGTCAGCAAGTATACTCTATGAGGGAGAAATTAGATTTTCTGAAGAGAAGACAACCATCAGTGGATTAGTTTGAAATGACCTAATGAAATGATGTAAAAATTTCAGTATGGGACCCCTAAAATGAAAATGCAAAGAGAAAATTTGATCCCTAATGGAAGTACGCAAATACTGACACTAACATCGGGTTAGGATATCCTCCTTTGTATCGTTGACCTTCCTGGATTGGGCTGTTCATTTTTGCCTTCCATTTTATCTTTGCCATGTCATCATGACCACCGATCCTTTGGATCCAAAAGCTGCCAAACTTCCAGTCGTGTCGTCGATATGTTCAAGAGTTTTCCTTCTACAGTTACACTTACCTCTAATTCTCTGTATCATCCACAATCATTTTGCATCCTTTCGTCTCGTGTCGATGATGTGGGAAACATTATGGCCCTCCTTTGATATGGTCATTTCTCATCGAATTCATCTCATTATCTGAGAAGCTGACCGAGAGACTCCCTTCCAGTACCTTAGAGCTTGCATGCCCTAATGGAAAGTTCTTCGCACTTGACGACAAGTTCACATCATTCGATTTCGATCGAGTGATTTCACTGGTGTTCGACTTCAGTTACTTTAGTCACATTCCGTGGATTGTGCTGATAGTACCTTGAGGACAATTGTCATTATTGGTGGTTTCTCTCACACTTGTTAACAGTTTACATCATTAATTGGTAATCAAGCGACTTTATAGCATGTTCGACATCAACACATCTGTTCACATGTTAGAATTTGTACTTGATCGGGTCGTGTTGGAGCATAAGACCCTAGAATCAAATAAAAAAAGTCCAGGTTGGGAAGTGATGTGATGTGGTTATGTTGATATGCATGTCTCTTTCATATGGATGGCTACAACCATACCATGTGTGATCCTTCTAATTGTTGGATGGCTACGACCATATCTTGGTTTCATTATGATCCTCTTTGACAAATGGTTGCGCCCATGCCTAGATCCATTCACATGATCATTCTCTAGATGGTTGCATCCATACCACGATTCATGTATCATTTGACAGAGTTGTATCATTTGACAGAGTTCTTAGTTATGTATATGTATCTGTACTTGCTTGCAGGTTTTCTGATGGTAGACTACGATTCCCCGCATTGATTTATAAAGCGTTTCATTCCTCACTCTAGTTCGACCTTCACGCTTTAGGGGGCACTGTTACACAGCATTTTCTCACTATCCCTGTACTCCCCATTCCTTGATCCTGGAGGACCTCTATAGTGGACCCTGCATGCTTTCCCTTCATGAAGAAACCCCCATTTTGTCCCTCTTCATGAGCATATCAATTCCCTTTTGCACCATTTACCCTCAAACTTCTGTTTTGCCTAGTTTACAAGACCGATGCTAATGGCCCTTATCTTCCTCGCACCAATATGCAAGGATTAGCACTGTCCCTAGCACCAACTGAAGCGATTGAGCTTTCTTTCAGTTGCATCGGTCCTCTTATGGAAAGTTTTTTAAATAAAGAGCCAAAGCTTCCAACTCTAGAAGCTTCATAACGGAAGTTTGGTAAATGGTTTGGCCGAATGGGGTCGATGATGTTAGTTTGGGCTCCTTTCCCCTATAATGATGGAACTACCTCAAGGGATAAAACCTTCTCCCATGAGAAGAGGATCCATCTCCCATCCATTCATCCTATATAAACCTCCCTTTTCCCCAAGCACAACCTAGTCTTAATGTTGGTGTGCTAGTGCTAATTAAGTTTGGAGTAAACAGCAAGTTATTCATAGTTGTAGCTCTCTAGTTGTGTGAGGGAGAAGTGAGATTTGGTTTGGAGTGAAGCCTAAAAGGAAGAGCCTTAAAACTATTGTTGTTGAGGCCATCATGGAATGCTAGCAAAAGTGGGTGGGAACCTGGTCTTGTTAGAAGAGTACGACAACGTCAAGACAATGGTTTTAATCTCTTATTGATTCAATATATATGCAGCTATTATTTGATTTCCTACATGGTTTGTCATTTTACATATTCATGGATTAATGTTTATTGACTTGTTAAGTAGGTTGAATTACAATTTGTCTATTATCACGGTTGTTATTTGCTGTTGTTTACTTGTTTCGAGTGTTTGAAGAAGGAAGCAAGAGATAGCTGGAGCGAGCAAGCAAGAACATCATCAAATAGGGTAGGCATACTAAGAGGTAGGCCCTCTTAATTCGTACTAACCTAAGGAAATCTTCCATAGAATGTGTCAGTTGTGGCTAGACCCACTATCGGGCTAGAGGAATTTGTTTGTGTCTGCACTTATAATTTTACTTCACCACACCTTGGGAGGAGCATAAGCATCAAAGGATGACCAACCTACAGGGTCAGTCGACCAACCAACCTAAGATCAACCAAAATCACATCCAACATCATCGACAACGAAGTGATTTATTATCATCCAACCATCATCATTTTTCTTATTCTCTCTCTCTTCTACTTTTTTCCTTTTCACTATACATCTCAAAATTTGTAATTTCTCCAAGTATCCCCCTTAGTTAGGATGAAAAAGGCATTGAGAGTGTGGGTCATGTTGGAGGGGTTGGTCGACTCAGTTGAATAGCCTAGTCGAGTCGATATTTTAAAGAATGTATTGTAAGTAAACCAGCTCTCTTGTTGATTCGACCAAGTCGGTTTGGTTAAGTTAGTTGCGACAGTTAAATTTTCGTAATTTTCTATTCAAGATATATATATATAATAGATATATATATAGATATATATATATTATATTATATATATATATATATATATATATATATATATATTATATACATGTACTATGCTCTATGTAGTAGTTCAAATTGGTCGTTGTGGATATATATACAAGTGTTGATTTGTTTCCTCTCCACTACTTTGTGTCTCTTTACTCTTCCATGTATTGCACATTATTATATAGTTGACTTATTGGTTCTTCCTACTGGTAAACAATGCATAATTTTCGCTATATCACAACACCTCCACCTAAAAGCATTGTTCTAGGAATGGCTTGACTGACCCTTCCTCAAGATTCCCCTTATGAAAAAAAATTGGTTGAAGAAGGATTAGTTGACCCTTACAATGGATTCCTTGTAACATGAATACCATCATCAAGGAAGGGTTAGCTAACCCTTTAAATGCTTCCCCTCCATGGGAATACCATGCAAGAGGAAGGGTATGTCTATCCTTTCCTAGGATCCCTCTTACTTGTCAACTTTTCTTGAGAAAAGTTTGATTATATTTTCCATGCCCCCCTCCATGAGAATACTATGATATTGGAATGGTTATATCACCCTTCCTTAGGATCTCCATTATTTGAAAACTTTTCCTAAGTGTCGGTTAGTTGATCTTTCCATTGAATAACCCTAGATGCAAATACCATCCTTCAAAAAGGGTTGAACAATTATTCTCAATGTTCCCAATCCTTGACCATACTATGATGGAGGAAGTATCAATAATCGCCCATGATCCCCCTATGTGAAAATCTTGCATAAGGAAGCATTGACTAACCCTTCCATTAGATTACCTGCAACTCAAATACCGTCTCTCAAAAAGAGTCATGTAACCATTCTTTGTGCTCTCTCTCCATGAGAATACTATGCTTGAAGAAAGGCCTTCTAAACCTTTTACTAGATACCCAATGATGAGAATACCATTAATGAGGAAGGGTTGGTTGACGCTCCTCTATTCACCTCTTTCATGGGAATACTATGGTAGGAATGGTTAGTCAACACCCCCCCCCCCCCCCCTCCACAAATCCCTATTTGAAAACATTTCTTGAGGAAATGCCACTTTATGTGGAAGAAGGGAAATTTACCCTTCCAATGGAATCCCCATGAGATAATATCGTAATTGAGAAAGGTCGATCAACCTTTCTTTATGTTCCCTCTTCATTGGAATACTATGCTAAAGGAATAGTCGACTAATATATCCACTAGATACCGTGTGATACAAATTCCATCCATTAGGAAGGGTCATTTGACCAGACTCCATGGCCCCCCTTTGTGAGAACATTATGCTTGAAGAAAAAATAGCTGACCTTTCTACTAGATACCTAAAATGAGAATATCATCATTTTGGATAAGACATATATTTTTGAAGAAGAAGTCGATCAAAAACCCATATTTCGCCCATGGAGGAAATATCAATGGTCCGTGTGTATCAATGGAGTTTGGGACTACTAGAGGCTTAAAAGTATTATGGCTCTTTGAATGGCTAAAATTCCTCTCTTTAGGGCATATCCGTGGTTATGATTCATTTGCATAGGAAAATGTTGAGAGGCCCAAACTATAAAATCCATGTGAATAGTGGAGATCATCCTCACAATATTAAGATCATTAACTCACAAAAAATTGTAGAGGGTGTGAGGAAATAAAATGGAAACATCTTGGGAACTCATGAATGGCTTGAATCTCTCCTCCAGGGAAAATTGATGGCCCATGTGGCCCCATAGGAAATATGGGAAAGCAAAAGAGAAAAATCTAAGAAACCCACAAACAATCAATATCTCACTCACTTTCCAAGAGAAATGACCTATAAATTACTAGCACAGGTCCCCCCTCAAGTAAAAAATATTTTACAATTTCCAAGAAAGACCTACAACAAAGTTTTTGACCAGATCGAGGGCTCACATTCGATTAGGAAAAGGTTCACTCCTCACTAATTTGGATCTCCATAGCCAATATGAACCAATCATGTGTCCTCAACCATAAAATTATAAGGATCTCCATTACATGCCTCCACTAAGGATATCCACCATTAGATCAATGATTTGGATGGCATCATTTCAATGATCAAATGGGTAGGGTTGTAGAGTTGGGGTTAGACATTAATCACAATTTTTTTGAGGGTTAGAGCTATCAAAGTAAACAGGGTCGTGAGAAAAATGAAAATTATAAAGTATAGCTACCATAACCCAGTCGGGGTAAATGCAACATTTATGACCATCTAGATACCACTCTTAGGAATCACTAGGATAGTTGGGACCACCAACTCAAGGATTAGGAGGGGTACAATCAGAAAAGGATAGAGATAGATGCGCCATATTTATTGGTCACCTTCCAATATGGATTCTCTAAACAAGATTACATGAATTAAAGGATTGGCCTAACTACCATCCCTAAAAATATGGGATTCGACATGTGCACCATTTTGGGGAGATGGAGTCTATAAAATAAGAAGCTACATTAGCACAACTAAGGAAGAATCATTAGCAATTTTCATAGTTTTATATTGCTATAATTTTGAGAAGTTGGTTTCTTAGAGGTATCTACAACATTGGTGTCATCCTTTTTTCATTATTTTGTTCTTCTTATCTCTTTGTAGTCATTTTTCTAAGTAACAAACTTTTTAAAGGGATTCAAAAAGGTCTAGTACTAATATTTTATAGTTCCCATTGGTGTTATAATTATATTAAAAGAATGGTTTCTCTAGGACTGTGATTTTACAATCCCAACCCTTGGAGCCTTTATTGTAACAAACAAATTGATGGGTTTGTTTTTATAACCAGGACTAACGCATCGTATTTCTAATGAAATAGTGATATTCATGAAAGCTATCCTTATTTTCGTCTTTTTTTTCTTTATCACATGGTGTTGAATGAACCAATGGATATTTGGTTTTCTTTCCAATGAATATGTGTGGTAGGAAAGTAGGTCTAGTTACCAAGATTTTATAGTTCCCTTTGGTGGCCTGATTATATTAAAAGAATGGTAGCTCTAAGACTATCATTTTACAGTCCCAACTCTTCGATCTTTTATTGCAATAAACAAATTGTTGAGGTTGTTTTTATAATCAGGACCAAGGAATTTTGTTGTGAGGTTTGTTTTTATGACCAAGACCGGGGCATTTTATTGCTAATGAAATATTCAATCTCATGCAAGTTATCCTCTTTTTTGTCTCTATTTTTTTCACATGGTGTTGAATGAAACAATGGATATATGATGGCATTGCTTGGTTGGTTTTACTTCTAATGAATTTGTGCACACATACCCATGCTTGCCTTTCCCATCTAATTTTTTTAAATGAATGTGTATGTTAGGATAGTATTGGTCAACCTCCACCTGAGCTTATATTTATTCATTTTTGTCATGTATCTTCCAAGGATGAGTTATGATAAATGTGCCCCTTCATGATCTAGATTGTATGGAAAATGAAATGAAAGGTAGGAATCTGATTGGAGAAAAACACATAGAAGTATTACAGAAGCACAATAACACAATGAAGCCCTAATTATCAATGAAATAAATATGAAAAGATAGTAAAATGCAACGCAATGCAAAATAGTTAAAATGGTGGTAGTTTATCTGTAAATAGAAATGTTCTAGCTACGTTCGATCACAGTATGCTATTACAAGATGCCAAAAATATCCCTTTAACATAGAGTATTAAATAGTAAGAGATAACATTCACATCCTAGGAGATGAAGCCCCAAAAGGGCCCTAAGGTGGCTTGTTAATATGTCAAATTCCTGGTGGTGCAACTTTTGCATATGGTCTCCATGTAGGGCACACAATTCCTAGATAGAAATATCTAAATGCGAAGTACAATTATTGGTAGGCTTAGGTGATATTACACAAATATAAGCCTTGAAACAGCCTTGGAGGTTAAGGGCCCAAAAATCTACAAATAAAAATAAAAATTCAAGATGAAGAACCATGATGGGTTAATGGAAGAGGTGGGTGGCCATTGATTTCCACCTAGAATACTTTAAGGCAAGCTAGTTGAGCCTCTACCTAGGAGAGTTTACTTAGTTTCCTCATCACATTCCAACACCACACATCATTTATTTGTTTTTTGTTTGGTGTAAACTATGGGGGATACCATGAAGAATCACCTAACTTCCTTATAAAATTTGTTTATAAGTTTAGAAATTAAATCTTGAAGAACTATCGATGGTACCCATCCTAGTCTGGAGTCGACTTGAAAGCCTAAATCAATATAGCAAGATGCACATACACATCATCCCAAAACCTTCATTTATCTATAATAGTAAGAGGTTGATGGGGATGAATTAGGGGAAAACAAGTGGTGAATTGTAGATCTTTTCAAATTTGTGTCCATCTTCTCATAGAGTGTAGTCTAAAAGGCATTAACAAATATGGGATATTTATCTGAGATGATTCTTTGGTATGAAAAAGTGTACATCTACCTTTTTAAAGAAAATGATGATTGAATCATGTCCCTTAATGATCTTTCCATAGGGCATGAGAATGCATGTCTCACCAAACATGTTTGCTACCATAAATACATAATCATGTCCCTACTTGGTGTTGAAAATAATACTGAGAGGGGGGTGAATCAGTATTATCTAGTTCTTTTACCAAATCTTCCTTATTTGCACTTTGAATTATTTTTGCATATCAGTACCATAAAATAATGAGCATGAACAAAAAAAAATAGACAATCGCATCAAAGAACACCAGATATAAGGTGGAAACCCAATGTGGGTGAAAACCACCTGCTGCAATATGTCTCTATCTTCTTTCAAGTTAGAAACTCCTTTTACAACGGTCTTGTACTGGTGCAGTCCTTTACCAGTACGCAGACTGCAACCTGCAGAGAGCTACAACTCTCTCTCGATTTCCAGTCTCTCCTAGAAGGGAGCTACAACCCCCTACTTCTTTTTCTTTCAAGGACCACTTTTCATAAATTTTCAAACTGGATCCATAAACATCAAATGATCATCAAGTACATGTAGATTTC
>APFE030142891.1:0-15280 GCA_000404065.3 Pinus taeda | reverse complement strand
TTCATACCCAACATAACAAGATGCCAAAATAGGAAATAAAGACGCAAAAATTTTAGAATACTTCTCTTTATTAATAATTCTGGATGATTACAGACTCGACGCGTGCTGCGCACTCAATTGCAGGGGTCTTCACACTCAATTGTGGACTTCTACCCTAGGCCTCTCCGCACTCAGCTATAGAGCCTCTACCTACATTACGACCCAAATTTAGACTTCTACCTCAGAGCTATCTCTCATACATCATATCTTCATGTGTCTATCTTATATTATTCCTATCAAACTACTTAGAGCTTAGCTCTATTTATACAATCCCATGGTTCACAGACCATGGGTAGATCGTTTACAGTCGACATTACATTTCCAAAATAAGCACAAACAACCCTATGACTCTTTAACACCTACGCGCTCCGCGACCACAAAATGTAGAGTCTTTACAGTTGGATTACAAAATTTGACCAAAATATGGGCTTTTAGCCCCAAAACTACCCTTGGGGGATCCTATGCCCAAAAGTGCTAGTTTCTAAGACACCATATTGTATGAGCACTTTCCAACTGGTGGAATTAAAATTACAACTAAAGGAGATGCTGGATAAGAGATATATCAGACCCAATGTATCACCTGGGTAGAACCAACTTTGTTTGTGAAGAAAAGTGATGGCACATTACGGCTATGAATCGACTACCAACAAATGAACAAAGAATAAATAAAGAATAAATATCTACTACCAAGATTTGATGATATATTTGACCAACTAAGAAGATCTACTGTGTTTTTAAATATTGATTTATGATTTGGTTATCACCAATTCAGGATTAAGGATGAAGACATTCCTAAGGCTATGTTTAGGAAAAGATATAGGTGCTATGAGCTTGTGTGGTGCCATTTGGACTTACAAATGCTCGAACCATGTTTATGTGCTTAATGAAAAATGTGCTCAACTGATACGTGGAAAACTTTGTGCTAGTATTTGTAGATGATATTTTAGTTTACTTGAAACCAGAGAGGATCATGAGGAGCACTAGAAGATAGTGTTATAGTTTTTGAGGGAACAAAGGTTATATGTTATTATCAGTAAGTGAATTATTTAAGAAAAAATTTCAATATTGGGAGACATAATCTCAAAGGAAGGTGTGGTTGTGGAGCTCAAGAAGATAAATGCCATCATGGATTGGCCCACACCTAGAATTGTCACAAAAGTCATATCCTTCATGGATTTGGCAAGATACTACTGGTGATTCATCTAATATTTTTTAAAGATTTGGAATCAAATTTCAACCCTATAGAGGAAAGGAGTAAAATTTCAATGGACATTAGAGTGCGCAACTAGATTTGAGCAACTCAAGAATTTTCTCATACATGCACCTATCTTTAAGATAGTTGATATGGAGAAATATTTCCTAGTTTACACAGATACTTGTAAGGAAGCCTTAGGTAGATTAATAATGAAAGAAGCACATATAGTATGTTATGAATAAAGGAATTTAAATGAACATGGAAGAAACTATGTCACCCATGGCCTAGAGATCACAAGAATTGTGCATGAATTAAAAATGTGGAGATGTTATTTAATCGAAAGGAAATTCATGTTGATGTTAGACCATGGAGGGATGAAATATCTATTTGACTAGTTTAAATTGAATGCAAGACATGCTACATGGTTATTCCTCATCAATGAATTTTACTTTGAATTCAAGCATATTAAGAGTAAAGCGAATAGGGTGGTAGATGCACTTAGTAGAAGTTTGTAGGTGGCTCACTTGGAAGCCATGAGCTCTTGTGAATCATCAAGGAAAATATCAAGGAAGAATTAGTATAGGATGAGCACAAGTTTTAGTATGTGAAGGATTGTTTGCAAAAAGATCCAAAAGGACCACTGAGTAAGAACTACACACTCATAGATGATGGAATGCTAAAATTCAAATACATGTGGTATATACCTTGCATGATCGACTCAAGGAATCTCATTTTAGACAAGTTTAATGAAAGACCTTATTCAGGTCATCCCACTTATCATAATATGATAACAACTATCAAGAAGATGTATCATTGGTCGAGTATGTAAAAGGATGTCACAACGTACATTTCCAAGTGTTTGAAATGTCAAAAAGTTAAAATAGAATGCAAACACCTAATTAAATTGTTACAATTGATCCCCGGCCTTGAATGGAAGTGGGAAGCCATATTCATGGAATTCATCATGGGATTTCCAAATATGCCAAGATAGCATGATGCGATCATGTCAGTAGTAGAAAAATTGAGAAAGGAAACTCACTTCATACCTATCAAGTTCACCCACTAGGTGATTAATATTACACAAATATTCATGAAAGAGATATTCAAACTGCATGGGATACCTAATAAAATAATTTCATATTGGGATTTGAAATT
Organism: Pinus taeda; assembly: GCA_000404065.3. NCBI lineage: Eukaryota > Viridiplantae > Streptophyta > Pinopsida > Pinales > Pinaceae > Pinus > Pinus taeda. The sequence continues at coordinate 12,891 of APFE030142891.1, read as the reverse complement.
CACATCAAACTTTTCACAAACACTATTTGTTGGGTTTGGGACCCAATAGAAAAATTGAGAGTGAACATAGTATTAGAAGACATGCTAAGGATGTGCATTATGCACTAGCTAATAAGGTGGGAATAATTTCTTCCCTCTTTGAATTTTCATATAACAATAGTTACCAGGAATCATTAAATATGAGTCCTTTTGATGCTTTGTATAACATAATGTGTAATACACCCATTGGTTGGGATGACCTAGTAAATAGGGTAACTATTGGACCTAATATGTTAAAGGAGATGGAATAGGAGGTACTTAGTATCAGAAAGAAACTGAAGGAAACCTAGGACATATATAAGATCCACACTGACCTATAGAGAACACATAGAGAATTTCAAGTGGGAGATCACATATATATCACATTAAAGAGAGAATAATTTCACTAAAAGTGGGATCCTATGCTAAGTTGGTAACCAAGTTTTGCAGACCATTTCAGATTTTGGAGAGAGTGGAGCTAGTGGCTTATAGAATAGCCTTACCCTCCAACATAAAGGCTCATGATGTATTTCACATATCCTTTCCTTAAAAAGTATGTGCATTATTATAATCTTGTGATCAATTTGTCTATGATACAGGTGGATTCTAAGGGTGAATTTCAACCTGAACCTTTATGCATATTCGACTAGAGGTAGACTTTGTAACCAAGTAAAAGAATAGGTTAAGGTGTAATGGAAGAAATTTACACCTGACAAGGCAACCTGGGAGAATGTAGATCAGATAAGGGTGCTATAACCTTTTTTGTTCAATATGTAATAGATGTAAAAGAGTTTCACCTATAAAGCTCATATTTTGTTGTCTTTTTATGTTTTGTAGAGCATCAGGGATGATGTTACTTTAATGGGGTCAAGTTTGTAACATCCCCTATGTGGATTCTTACATTTATAAGCATTTTATATATTTGTACATCCAACATAATAATTGTTGCCGATGGAAAATATATTTAAGCATAACAAAATTATTAATGTTGAAATTAATTAGATCTCTGTTTGAAGTGTTGAGATGTATTAATTCTTTATTTTTGTTTTTATTTTTAATTATCAATTATGTATTAATGATTTATTTAATATTAACAATTATTAATTATATTTTTTCTTTAATTTTTATTATTCAAATTCAAACCTATTGGAGAGAATGGATGACGGGCCAGAGTCTGAGAGAGATAATTTTTTGTTTCACTCACTTAATGTGGACCATTTCAGATTTTGGAGATAGTGGGAACAATGGCTTAAGACTAGTCTTACCTCTGACCATAAAGGCTCATGATGTATTTCACATATCCTTACTAAAAAAGTATGTGAATTATTCTAATCATGTGATTGGTTGGTTTGTGATACAAATGGATTCCGACAATGAGTTCCAACTCGAAACTTTATGCATCTTTGAATAGAGTTAGACTATGGTTTTTAAATAAGTAATAGAATAGGTTAAGGTGAAATGGAAGCACTTTGGACCCAATGAGGTAACCTGTGAGCATGCAATCAAATGAGGGTGTTGCACCCATTTTTGTGAAATATGTAATGGATGTAAAAGTGTTGTACCTACAAATCTCATATTTTTTGTTGCCTTTTTCTATTTTGTAGAACACTAGGGATGATTTTTCTATAATGGGGTGGGGTTTGTATCATCCACTGCATGGACTACTACATTTATAAGTATTTTATATATTTGTACATCTATCATAGTAATTGTTGTTGGTGGAAACTCTCTTTAAGCATAATGTAAATATTAATGTTGAAATTCATCAGTTCTTTGTTTGAAGTGTTGAGATGTATTAATGTTTTATTTAAATTAAAAAAAATAAATTGATTATGTATTAATTCTTTATTTAATACGAAGAATTATAATTTTTATTATTCAAATTCAAACCTATGGGAGAGAAGGGAAAACATGATAGACTTTGATAGAGAATTTTTTGTTCACTCACTTAATGTCGACCACCACACTCATACCCGTTGAATTTAATGTCAAACCCTTTATGGCTAGGAAAATTTGCTCCTAATCTAAATTTTATTATTAATACAACCAGGAATATTTATTTGGAGTCGGTGGACCACTAACTACTAGGGAGGTGAAAGGACAATTTGATTGGGTGGTTCCCATCTTGAGTCTCCCTCCTCCACACTCTTAAAGAGAACAATTGTATAGGAGAAAAAAAATGGGTGGGGGAGGTGGTGGAAATCAGTTTGTTCCCTCCTTGAGCACCACCACTGGAACATAACCATATGGCCATAAATATGCTAGCCCATACTCAAACAGGGGTTTGACTTGATTCAAGATAAATTCATGGAGAGGAAACATGGGTTTGAAGCTCATGGAGAATGTTTAACCTGCACTAGACCATTGATACATCCTTATTTTTTACATGGTGTTACCAATTTGGGCACCAAGTGGTTGAATTGAAAGTGTTAGGTGTTGTTAAGACTATGAAACCACTAGTGCTTGTTGTGGATGCTAAACCACCATTGTTTGTATCTTACTATGAAACCACCCATACAACGACTCAAAATGCTTGTGGTTGGATATGAAACCAATGGTGTTTGATGTAGTTGTGAAACAATCAAGGCTTGTTAGACTATTGATAAACCGCCTGCAAGTGATATCAATGTCCTAGTCCAATTAGTGTTACTCATGTGAAATTTGTTCCTCAGACTCTAGACTTGCCTTGGGGGTGGTTAGTTACAAGATTGAGTTCAACAGAATTGGTCTACAATTGGGAGGAGCTCGAGAGTCCTTTCTCTAGTCACTAGTAGAAATCAACTCAATCAGATAAGTAGCTTGATTTATGTTTTTTGTTTATGATTGTTGAGTTCTTATGTATACACCTCTATGTAATTATTCATAAACACTTAATTCCTTAAACTGTCTTCTTGGTGGATAACTGGATGAGGGGTATGTGCATGTTTAACTATATATGGTTATGTATATTTGACTGAATGTTTTTATGAATGTTTTACTCTATGCATTATCATTATTTGACTATACAAATATTTTGCCTCTTGGTTTCTCGAATACAATTTTAATTATGTTTTGAATAAAGTTAATAACATATTTTGTGCGACTAGGATAAAGATCGATATTTCATTTATGAATCGGTTGGACATCTTAGATGATGTACCTTTTTATATGAAACAGTTGGATGCTTCATACTTTATGAATAAAAATGTATGGAAGAAACAACTTGTATGTTCTCGAATACAATTTTAATTATGTTTTGAATATAGGCTAATACCATATTTTGTGTGACTGGGATAAAGAATGGTATTTCATTTATGAAACAGTTGGACATCCTAGATGATGTACTTTGTTTCTTGGATACTCCATGATTTATGAATAGCAATGTATGGAAGAAACAATTTGTATATTCCAAAACTCTCTCTCATTTTTTGGTAGTCATACATTTAGACTTAGCCTGCCATAACCCCTCTTCAAATGTGTTTTGGTGTATATCAATTTTAATTAACATGTAATGCATGTTTCATTCTTTAGTTAAATTTGATTGTTTTGTGTAAGTAACCACCACAACTAGGTGGTGTTTCATGGAAAACCTACATATATATAACTTGAGAAAATTAGCATGTTTCATTCTTTTGTTAAAATTTGAGTGGTCTGCAACTGGCTGTTGTTTCATAAAAAAGCTTACATATATATAACTCATGAAAATTATTTGGGGTCATGCCCCTTTTCTAGTCTCAACATAGTTGTTTGGGCAAAACCTGTAACCCATATATTCCCACTCTACCATATTATCAAATTTGGAGAAGACCGCAAGTTTGGTCTTCCCATTCCTTTATGCAATTAACTAAATTTGTTCTATTAGATTAAAACTATTTAAACCTTAGTTTTTCAACTTGTGAGCCATCGAGGCATCCAAGTGCACTTGGTCGATGATAGGCCAATATATTTAATTTCATTTCATGGTGATAAAGTTGGCCTTCAAACCTTCGTTAAACATTGAAATCACCTCACATTGTTGTTGGCCAATTATTCATTATTGGAGTACATATTCCATTGAAAATAAGTATCTTGATAATCAACATTAAATGAGCAGGGGTTGCATATGCCCACCGTTAAATTTCAGTACGCCAATTATTCAACAATAGGCATATATAGTCCCCGCTCATTTAATACACATTAACAAGCTACATATTTGTTGCCTACCTTTAGACCTTGTAAAGGAAAAACCATATTAATTTTACATCATTGGGTAGCCATATAATCATTGATTGCATTAAGTAATTGACCCTTGAGTTATTTGTGAAGTTGCAATTTATCAATGAGATTTGGCAACCTGATTCTATTAGCTAAATGTCATGTGGTTTAGGGTAGGTCTCACTAGACTATCTGTAATTAGGCCCGCTTCAGCTTTCAGATGTTGATCCACACTCGAGAACCCAAAGTAGAGGGAGAAAGCTCCTGAACCGAAATAAAACACTTGGGGGAGGGCCCACGAGGAGCATGGCCTATGGTTTTCGGGCCTTTTTAGTGCGTATCAGGGCATGGTGGGGCTCGATCTAATAAAGGCATAGACTTGGGGCGGGTTCCATCATGCATAAGGTACCTGACCTATGGTTAGGATTCATTTTCACACAGTGGAATGGCTAGTAGTAGCACCACACTATTCCAAGTGAGGTGGACTTACAAGTCCACATGGTATTGCCACTTGGATCATGAGTGTGTCCATGGATTATCACGTGGTACATTATTGATGGTATGGTTTTTATTAAAGGACTAAAATTTCAATCTAGCATAATTTTTGGTTTTGGATTCAAATCGAGGAAAGATTTATATCGTTGGAAAGCTCTCACTGAGTTCGATGCAATGGCGATGGGAGTTTTTAATTTTGAAAACTTTTAGAAAGGAGAAATTTTGTAATCTCATTTTCATGATATACTATGAAGATCAGGTTAAGATTTTAGTAACACCTTCCAAATCCCGAAGTATTACAAGGGTGTGGGAGGGAGTGTTGCAAAAAATCGAAGATCTACCAAGGATACATGAAATTCAGTTGTGCTCGAACAATCTCTAAGGAAATTGGATCTCTGAATGAATGACCTTTGGTGTTATATCTCTAGATCCAAAAGAAGGAAAGCCTTGAGTTGTAGCTTGAGATGAGGATGCAGAAGCCAAGAAATTGTACTATATCATTCAAGAGGACAATGACAATGACAATGTGAAACCTAATTCACTAGTTAAAATATTACATGGTTTACTTTTGTCAATTAGGAAGAATTTAAATATTAAGGTATATGAGTGGTAGATGGAAAACTAGTTCTTTGTGTATCTATATTCAACTATGTTATTTAATTGTATCCTTATTTTAATGTTGTGTATGCTTATGAGAATTTTCATTGCATATATTTAGTGTTTCTTAGTTATTTGCATGAGATTGTGCCCATCATATCTTGAGTTTCTTGATTTTAAAACAATGGAATCAAAAATCAAAATTTTCCAAGAACATGGGTTTTCAAAGGTACAAGCATGGGGGTAAATTATATGATAGTCCCATAATTGTGAGAATTAAAAATGTAACTCCTAGGATTGTTGGACTTGAGATTTACTCATCCTAGGACATCATGGAAATCACTAGTTATCTTCATAAAGAATAAATATGAATCATATGAATCATGGAGGCTTTGCATTGACTATCAATGGTTGAATAAATAAGTCATAAGGAACAACCATTCATTGGCTAGAATTGATGATTTGTTTAATCAAATGAAAGGGGAAATTGCATTTTCAGAATTGACTTGAGATTGAGACATCATGAGTTGAGAATTCGGGAACAAGACATCCTTAGGATGGCATTTAATTTGCGTTTTAGTCATTTCCAGTTGCTTGTAGTGCCATTTGGGTTGAAAAATGTGCTAACTATGTTTATAATTCTAATGAATGAGGTGTTCTGTCAACACCTAGGTAATTTCATATGTGCTTTTGGATGAAATTTTGATATAGTTTAGAAAATCAAAGGAGCGCGAGAGCATTTAAGGCTAGTATTGCAATGGCTTAAAGAGCACAAGACATACATTAAAATATAAGTGTTCATTCTATGAATCAAATATTAATTATTTGGATGATGTAATCTCAAGATAAGGAATTATTGTAGATGCAACAAAGTTATTGGCTATTATAGATTAGTCAATGCCTACAAACATACATGAGGTACACATATTTATGGGTTTGGCATGTATTATAGGAAGTTTGGGGAATAATTTTTGAAAATTGTGTATCCTACCATAAAATTGCAAGAGAAAGATAAGAAATTTATACGAATTAAGCAATTTGAACAACCATTCAACAAACTTATTTATTTGTTGATAACAACTCCCATATTAATACCCAACATGGATCAAGATTCAATGGTGTGTCTATATTCATCAAAATAAGGATTAGGTAGAGTGATGGTTTATGTTTCAAGAAAACTTATCTTACGTGAAGATAATTATGTAATGTATGGCTTAGAACTCACTATATTATTGCATGCATTATTTAGTAGGAAGAAATATTAAATTGAAAGTAGACCATCAAGGAGTTTAACATATATTTATGCAATGCTAGAGAGTAACAATGGTCAAAATTGTTAAGTGAGCATGATTTCAACATATCATGTATTAAAAAAAACATTAAGCATGGTAATGAATTCCTTTACTAGAATACCTCAAATGTTCCTAACTTTACCTTTAAAAATGAAACTTAGAGAAAATATATTGAAATTGCAAGAAAATGATAAATGGTATGTAGAAGCAAAATCATAAATTGAAAATTATGTAATGAAAATTCTAAAGTATGAGGGATACACCTTCGATAAAGTTGTACTATTTAGATTTTATAGAGATATTTATGTACCTCCAAATGAACATATCCATAAGTTGATACTCAGGGAAGCACATAGAACAAAATATATGGCTCACTCAAAGCTGAGCCATATGTATGTATGTATGTTTGAAAATACCATTCTTTTATAATGGAATGAAGAAAGATGTAATAGAAGAAATGATAAATGGATGCAATATTAACACATGAAAGTTTAACATCAACACCCAACAATATTATTACAGTTGCATGTTGCACTAGAATCGAAACGGGAAGTGATTTCAATGGAGTATAGTGAGATTTACTATGACATGAATAATATATGATTTAATATTTATATTAATTGATATACTGACCAAGCCTTGTGCATTTTATTCCAATGAATAATACCTATCAAACATGGGAAATATACGGATTTTTTGTAAATGGGATAGTGAGACTACATGGAATTCTAAAGAACATCATCTTAGAGAGAGAATAAAAGTTTAAAAGAAGGTTTTGGACTAGTTTCCAGGTATTCTTGAGCATGCAATTTAATTTTAGTATGTCATATCATCCTAAAATAAATGGAGAAACAAAAAGAGTGAATTAAGTGTTAGAGGATATGTTACATATGTATGTCGCAAACTAGAAAAGTTATTGGTAAAATTATTTACCTCTTGTGGAATTTGCATACAATAATAGTTATTAGGGTTTGATAATTATGGAACCTTTCAAGTTTTTATGTGCTAGACCCTATAGAACTCCTCTTAGGTATGGTATACTTGAAGAGAATATTTGGATTTCACCTAAAGTAATTCAAAAAATTGAAGAGAAAATGAAAAAAACCCAAGAGAGATTACAGGAAGCTCAAGATAGATAGAAAAGTTCTATTGACACACATATAACATAAAGAATACATAAAGTAGGAGATAAACTATTTATGTGAATTAGACCACAAAAGTGTCCAATTAAATTTGGCAAAGGATCCAAGTTGTCACCATGGAACATGGGGTTGTTTAATATCATTGAAAGTTTAGGATTGATTTCTTATCATATTGCATTGATGCCATCTCTTAGATCATCTGCATGATGTTTTTGATGTTTATGTTTTACACTATTATATATCAAATCATTCTCATGTATTGCTTCTATTTGTAGGTAATGGATGAAGGGGCTTTGAATTCCAATCCAATATATAAACTAGATAGGAAAAATCTATATATTTAGTGTCAATTGGTTGATTAGGTATAGGTTTAGTGGGATATCTATAGTCCTAGTTTAGCTACTTGGGAGGATTCAACTAAGATGCATCAACACTTTCCTTATTTTCTTTAGAACTTCAACACAAGGTTTCCTAAAATGGGAGTGTATGTAGTGTATACTTTTAGTTTTACTTTATTTTACTAGTGTGTTGTTATTATTTGAAGGCATGACTACTACGAGAATGACCATGTTGGTTGACATATGCACTTTTGGGAAATGTGATATATACTTTTGAATTGATGTGGTTTGATCATGGCTTATGCTTTGATATACTTGTGATGATATGAGGTGATTAGATAGTATTACCTAATATGATGAATTAATGTAGTGTAGTATACCTAGGGGGATAGTACGGGGTACAGAGGGAGGCACCCAAGAGAATAATGTAATAATGAGATGAGAAATAGTTAATAAATAAAGTGGTTAACCCGCATCATGTAAGGGACCAAAAGTAGTTAGAAATAATGTGATAAGCCCATGGCATTAGATATATGGTATTGAGAGACCCATGGTATTGTATGTATGAATCCTATATAGAGGGTAGAGACTCCCAATTGAGAGAAGTAAATGATTATTGTATTGGAAAGCATATGGCTTGTGGAGTGTTCTCCTTCCTTAAGGAGTGATTGTATGGTGTTACCCTACCTCAAGGGTTTGATATTAATAAAAGATCTGAATTTCATCTATTTCTCTCCTGTTATTTCTGGACATATTTTCTATTTTCATATAAGTGCAGGTTAGATCTATTGTAAGTGATATTAGAGCACTTTTTTTGGGCAAAGCGGAAAATATTTTTATTTTTATTTTTGCAGGAACTTTTTGGGGCGACGAGTTGGCAGATCAGATCTAAAACATCTGGTGCAAAATTTGCAAAAAAAAAAAAAATTGCAGATCTAGATTCCTTGCGAAAAATACCAAAATTAAAAAATAAAGGCCGAATTGGAGTCCGTTTGAGGGAGATATCATTGAGTTAAAAATCAACTGTGTTGTATAAAGTTTTCTGACGAAAATTCGTGGGTGTCAGATCTCCAGTCATTTTTTGCAGTTTTCGTGGTGAATTTTGAGAAACTAATTGCAAATATGGGATCCTCTTGAAAATTTACCAAAAAAAAAAAAATCGGTCGAATCGAAGTCTGGATGAGGGATATATCGCTGATTTAAAAATCAGCTGTGTTGCAAAAATTTTTCTGAAGAAAATTCGTGGATGTCGGATATCCAGTCAACTTTTCTAGTTTTTGTGGGGAAGTTTGAGAAACTAATTGCAAATCTGGGATCCTCTTGAAAAATTACCCAAAAAAAAAAAAATCAGTCAAATCAGATTCCGAATGAGCGAGATATCGTTGATTTAAAATCAACTCTTTTTTCAAAATGTTTTGACAGCGGGACGGTTGTAACGCAAATTTGAAATTCCAGAGTTCCTAGATTGAGATTTTTATCACATAGAAAGATGCAGAATGGTCGTCCCATTTCCAAAAACAGGTTATAATATGGATTCTGAACAATATTGATCGAGTTGCACCAAAGTAAGTGATTTTTTTTCCAAAACCCTCGTCATGGCTTCTAGCAAGCATTTTTTTACAGGGAAAGATAATGGTCCTACTATTGAAGAATTCATAAAAGATCTTAAGAAAACCTTTCCAAAAAACTGGAAAGGTTTAGTATGCCTTGGTTTAAAAGATGAGGGTGCCATATGGTGGAGCTCACTTGACAGCAAGAAGTTGTCCAAACTTTCGAATGAAGAATTGGGAAAACTCCTTTTGGACAAATGGTCTCATGTTACACAACAGGAGAATGAAACACGGAAAATGTTATATTCTGATGATATCTCCTTATTACAGGTTCATGGATGTATTCAGAAAGAGAAGATAATTGTGTCTATCAATCCTAATAGCAAGCATAATTTTATTAATTTTCATTTTGCTAAAAGATTGCAAATCCCAGCCATACAAATGGAGCACACATAAGTTAAGAATGAGCAGGTGCAATTTTATAAAGATTTGAAGATTTCTATGGATATGTATGTATTGCATTCTTATTTTTATGCTTCATATATGGCTAATGTGGATGTTGTTTTGGGATACCCTTGGATGGAATCTATTGGTACTATCAATATTAATGTGCAGAAGAAATTCCTGAAGATCTAGCATAAAAGGAAGAAAATTACATTATAGGATATTTTCATCAATAAACAGACAGATTCTAAAGAGGCTGAAGCAGAAGATGTTACAATTACTGACACATCATATGAGGAATCCATGGTTGAAGTAATACTGGAAGATAAGCCAAAACCGCATGTGCCACAACATGTACTGAATACCAATCAGGCTCCATTAGCTGGTGAATTAAAGAAAGATACACCATTGGTTAAAACTTCAGCATATCACCACCCACATCACCCAACAAGAAAACAACCAACAAGATGGAAACAAATTAGGCACAAGGTCAACAACCCCCGCATGACAGATAGATAGGTGTGAAGATCCAACCACAACACATCAGCACAGAGGAACTGCCAAGATCAACTCCCAACTCAAGCGAGCAAGGCATCGGCTAGATCAAGTAATCACCTATCTCTGGGATGGCTAGACGCACGTGCATGGTACCAATGGATTACTCTTTTGAGTAGATCTTATTATTTGTGTTCTTCTTATGTTTCAGGATGAAACATGTTTAAGGGGGGTGGAATATAGTGTACCTAGGGGGGATAGTATGGGGTATAGAGGGAGGTACCCAAGGGAATAATGTAATAATGGGATGGGAAATAGTTAATAAATAAAGTGGTTAACTTGCATCATGTAAGGGACCACAAGTAGTTAGCAATAATGTGATAAGCCCATGGTATTAGATGTATGGTATTGAGAGATCCATGGTAATGACCCATAGCATTGTATGTATGAAACATATATAGAGGCTACAGACTCCCCATTGAGAGATGTGAAGAATTTTTGTATTGGAAAGCATATGGCTTATGGAGTGTTGTTCTTCCTTAAGGAGTAGTTGTATGGTTTACCCTACCTTAAGGATTTTGATATTAATAAAGAGAAGTTTATCTATTTCTATCTTGTTATGTATGGGCATATTTCTATTTTCATATATTTGCAAGTCAGATATATTACATGTAGCCTATGAGTAGGTTGAGTTATATCTTGTTCATGTGTGTGTATATCCAAAATTAATCTAGGTGATACGAGATTTTAGTGATAAGTGATTTCATGGGATTATTGAACATGAATACATGCTTATATGACATAAATTACTATGTTATTTTATGCTACTAATGGTTTGTCAAGTGTGTTAGGAAGAGTCAACAAATGCATATGGACTCTGGACTGAGTGAAGCTATCTAGACCCATGATGGGGAAATGATAGGAATAATAATTACAACTTAAAATTACACATGAACAAAAGGTTGTCTGAAAATTTGTGTCATGAGTATCATTAAGGAGAATAGGGTAGGGCATGTTTAATGGGTTGAAAAATGTGCTTTTTTCTTGGATATTACATGTCACCATGAGGGTAGGCCATGAACTTTATCACTTATGAGATTCTACTAGGGTGAAAAGTGAGATTTTAATCCTTATTCCAGCCTTTTGCATCCTAATGTTCAAAATTTTCATGGTGATCTCATCGGGATTTTTATCTTAGAAATTGTTCCATTATATTAAAGATGGGGTACCTCATGTACTTTAGAGAAGCTAAACACTTTAGTTTTTCTACTATTTTCATACAACTTATTGGGGGTTCTATGGGAATAAAAGTATTGTAAGGATATTCCAGGATGGTCAAATGGTAAGAATTTTTCACTTGGTAATTCATGAATCTTAGAGTAAGTTTCTAAAGGATTTTATTGTAAATATCTTAGATATAAACACTTGAAATGAACGACATCTACAACCATCCAAAAAAAGGTAGTATTAGATTGCAAATTTAGTTATATGTAAAATTATCTTTTAATATTTAAATTTTCTCTTGAGCTTTTAATTTTTACATTTTCATAGAAATTTATTATCTTGATTTGGATGTTAAAAAGTAAATTCATAATAACTAATATAGTCTCCCATGAAATCCAAGCTTTTATAGAAAACCTTAAGCAGTTCAACAATTATTGATTTCTCTAGAAATTATTTTACAGTTTTTTCATCCAAATAAGTTGACTATGACTTTCCTTACGATAACTAGTAGTTATCTTTTAGTAAAGTAGTAGTCACATCATATAGTATCCTATATTTTATGTATAAAATGTTGAATCTCTCTTTCTATACTCTAATTTAAATTGCACTTGAACCAAACTCTATCTAGTACTTTGAAGAGGTTTTGGACTACAACAAAGACATTTATAGATTTAAATTCTTGGTTGAGATTTATTAGACTATTGTATATTTCTTGTTGCTAAATATATGGCATGTGAAGAAGAACTTAAATTATTATTAAGTTGAAGTGTTACTTTCATCTATCACCTTGTTTATATTTGAGGAAGATTTATGTAATCTAAAAGAGGTATGTTCCACCAATTAAGGGATCATTAGTGCCCTATCAAGAACATTTTAATACTATCATAGACAAAAGAGAAAGACCAATATAGGATAAAAAAATGTTCAATCATCGTGGGATGAAATCTGTATTATTTATTATGAAATTAATTAAATTGAATTTCACATAGGCATATTTTATTAATTACATTAGATTGAGATATTTTTTCAACACTATTAAATTAAATGTAATAATTTGTGTTTGTGAATGATCATTATGCATATATTTATGATGTGAGATTGTGTGTGTCCAAACTAGGATGTT
>APFE030142868.1:350402-364450 GCA_000404065.3 Pinus taeda | reverse complement strand
TTTGCCTATCTCATGAATGAATCTTCTAGAAGAGATAAATAAGTGTCAAAGTATCATAAAATTACATCATGTACATCAAGGAGGATCAAAATCCACTCAAAAAAGTCAAACCTAGTCAAAACTGCGTTTTGCTGAGCTGTAGGTGAAAAATTGAGAAAATGTGCTGATGCGTAGCGCCCCAATCCTAAACGCATAGCGCGCCTTTGAGCCAACTTTTGAAGCACTTCCCGGAGTCCAAATGAGGCAAAAGTGGGCTTTTTGGAAAGGTCTGGATGTCTACTTTCCAACCCAAGTGGCATTTATGAATTTGGTTGTCATTGTCCCCTCCAAAATTGCAATCTCCCAAGACTGCTTCCTATGTGTCAAAAAGGTGGCAGAAAGTCATTTTTTGCTTGTTTTTTGACCTTCTGGAGGCTCAAAACTTGGTGAAATTTCTTGGTAATTGTTGAGCAAGTGTATTTTTACATGACAAATCCAAAAATGCTGAGTTTTCCTGAAATGGACCTCCCCAACGAAAGGGTCGCGCGCGGCGCGTTGGGGAAGAAACCCTGTGTGTGGCACAAAAAATTTACAATTGACAAAATTTTCTCCAAATTTCTTGAAATTTGGGTTGGGAGTCCCCAATCAAGTACCATGCTCAGTCAAAGAGGCTTTGGCCAAAATTTGGAGTGGATCGGGCCTTTTCCGCCGTTTTAGTGCCTTGGCCAACCTCCTTGGATCTGGCGATTGTAATTTTGACATTTCTCTAAAACCATGACACCTGTGCAAAAATTGAAGGAGGTTTTTCTTCTTTGGCATGTTGTGAACAAAAACCTCTCTCAGTTTTCCCAAATTCATCTTTGATTGCTCAGAAACATCATTTGAGTGAAACTTATCCTGATTGTGAAACAAAGAATTTTGTCGAAAGGAAGTGAAATGAAGGGGATAATGAGCTTCTAAATTCTTGGAGAAATTTTGGGAAGTAGGGAGGGATGTTAGGAAGCAGGGGAAAGTGGAATCTCATAGATTGAGTGAGGGGAAGGGGTCCAAAAGGGCAAAACACAGGCCCAACCTAGAAAATTGCCAGGTTGTAACTAGAAACTAGGGTTTGTGCGAAAATGAGGAATTTGAGGAATCTCAGTGATGGGAAGCATTTGGTAAGGTACTTTAAGGATAGGGGAATGTGTATGAGCATCAGGAAAGATGATTTGACCGTCCAAGATAAATTGCCTTCAAAATCCTAGGAGAGGGAAATGACCTTACCTAGGCGCAACTGAAGCATGAACAAGGTGTAAAATGACTCATTAAACACTAAGATGATAATGACAACCCTATGAATGATGATAGACTCAGCTGAATAGTGACATAGATTGGCATTTGGGCAACTTTGAAAAGAGTGAGAGCAAACCCTAGACCTAATGCCTAGTGACCAAATTTTGCTTGAAGACTCACTGAAATGACAAAATTTGACCTTGACACTTCAAAATCACTTTGTAAGAGCATATTTGATCACTGGAGGAAGGCTGGAAACACTGACACTAACACCATGTACAATGGTGAAGTGAATGCAGAAAAGTTAGATAGTTGGATTCGACAATTGGAGGTATACTATAGAATTCAGAACCTTTAAGAAGATGACATAAAGATCCAGTTGGCTTCATTGAGGCTAGAAGGAGCAACATTAGTCTGGTGGGAAGCAAAGACTCAAGAGGAAATGCAAATTCATGGTAAGATATTCATTTCTTGGGTTGAATTTGTTTCTGCAATTAAAAGACAGTTTTACCCTTTAGCCTATATGCAAAAACTCATTATGAGTTAGCAGAATTTTAGGCAACTTAAAGGCCAAACTATCCAAGACTATACCAAGTAGTTTAGAAAGAGGGCTTTGTTGTTGGGAGTAAATTTGAATTCCCAAGATACACTGTTGAAATATGTTGGGGGTTTACATTCCTATTTGAAACATACTATCCTTATGTTCAATCCAAACAGTTTGGATGAGGCATGTGTACAAGCCACACACCTTGAAGCAAGGGTAAAGAACATTCAGGTCGAGGGTAGTAAGAAGAAGCCATTCAAGGGTAAGGAGAAAGAGAAGGGGGGAAATGGAATGGAAAGAAGAATGCAAGTGTGAAGAATTAAAGGGAGAAAACCATATGCCAACATTGTTCCAAAGTTGGGCATGATGAAGCCCAGTGATGGAAATTACATCTCGAACTAAGGCCTAAGAAACAAAACAATAAGGGAAAACAAAAGACGGCCGCTACCACACAACATGACCTTGGTTTAGATTCTGGTGATGAGACAAGATTTCAGCAATGGTCACAAAAGGGAAAGAAGTTGTTGCAAGCACTAGTTCCTCAAACAGTCAAAACAACACTTCAAATGAAGAATCAAGAATAGAGTTGTTTCATGTGAGGGTGATTTCAAATCATACAAAGATTGATGTATTATTCAGAAGACTTGGTTAAAAAACTAAACCTTGAAACTATACCTCATCATAAGCCATATCCATTCGGTTGGATAGTTAACAATGCAAACTTACAGGTTACAAAGAAGTGTTTGTTCAAGTTCACCATTACTGAAAAGTTCATTGATGAAGTTGAGTTAGATGCAGCTCCTTTTAACATCCCAGGAATCATTTTGGGTAGTCCTTATTTGTATGATATGAAAGCATTATTTTATCGCCATGAAAACAAATACTTATTGCTCAAGAATGGGGTGGAGTATATTATGAGAGCCCACCACAAAAAGTTGAACATTTCTTTGGTTAATGCAACGCAGATGAAGAGGATAGTGAATGCAAGTAAAAATTTTGTGCTTCTCATGATCAAGAAAAAGAATGATATTGATTATGAATCTTTTGAAGGTTGTGATGAAAAATTGAAACCTGATTTGTTTGATGTCGTAAGCCAGCATAGCGAGATGTTTCAGGAACCAAAGGGGTTACCTCCCAAGAGGGGAATTCAGCATGAGATACAACTGCAGCAGGGTGTTTCACTTCCAAATATTGGCATGTATCGCATGTCGATTATGGAGAGCATGGACATCAAGAAGACAATTTAAGAATTGTTGAACAAAGGTATCATACGTCCATCTACTTCACCATGTGGTTCGCCCATTGTTTTGGTACCAAAGAAGGATGGGACTTGCCGCATGTGTGTGGATTTCCGTGCACTGAACAAGATCACAGTAAAGGATTGTTATCTACTCCCAAGAATTGATGGTTTGCTTGAACAATTGAGATATGCAAAGTATTTCACTAAGTTAGATATATGAAGTGGTTATCATCAAGTTAGAATATCTGAAGAGGACATTTGGAAAACCACATTTAAAATTAAACAAGGATTGTTTGAGTGGCTTGTTATGCCTTTCAGTCTTACAAATGCTCCAACTACTTTCATGAGAGTTATGAATAATGTATTGAGACCATTTCTAGATGACTTTGCCATTGTGTACTTAGATGATATACTCATATTCAGCAAATCTAGAGATGAACATGTCATGCATGTAAACAAAGTACTTGATGTCTTGAGAAAAGAACAGTTGTTTTTAAAGATGTCGAAGTGTGAATTTGGCAAGACTTCTTTAGTGTATTTGGGACACATTGTTGGAGGAGGTGCACTAAAGATTGACCCCTCTAAAGTTGAGGTCATTCTGAATTGGCCCAAGCCCAATACAATTACAGAGGTAAGAATCTTTTTAGGGGCAACGCAATATTAGAGAAGATTTATTGCTAATTTTTCTTCCATTGCAGCTCCATTACATGCATTGGCAAGTGCCAAGAAAGTCTTCCATTGGGGAGATGTACAGCAGAAAGCATTTGATGCTTTGAAGCAAAAGATTAGTTCAGCACCGATATTGGCTCTTCCGGATCTTAGACATCCATTTGAGATTCAAACAGACGCTAGTGATTACACCATAGGAGCAGTTCTTATGCAACATGGTAAGCCCATCTCATTTCATTCTGAAATTTTTAATGGCACTGTAACTAACTATCCCACTTATGACAAAGAATTTTACACATTGGTAGATGGTATTAAAAAATGGAAACACTACTTGATGGGAAAGGAGACCATTATCCGTACTGACCATCAACCATTGCAGTACTTACAGTCATAGTCAAAGTTGTAGCAGTCACAACATTTCAGATGGATGGGTTTTCTACAATAGTTTCATTTGGTTATCAAGTATAAAAAGGGAATCTACAATAAGGTAGTTGATATGCTCTCAAGGCCTATTGTAAATTCATCTGTTATACTCAAACATAATTTTGTTTTGCATGAAAGTTACATTGACCAATATGCATATGATAATGATTTTCAAGATGTGTATACAAGCTTGAGTCAGGGAAACCAAATTGAAGAGTTGGATTATCAAGTACATAACAGTTTGTTGTATCATTTGGGCAAGTTGTGTATTCCACAGGGAGAAAGAAACAACATCGTAAGGGAGGCGCACACTTCACTGATTGTTGGACACTTTGGTGTAGGCAAGACAGTAGCGGATCTCCAAAGGTATTGTTATTGGCCATGCATGTTTGGTAATGTTTCTCATTTCATAAGAGGATGTTCTTTGTGTAACTAGTAAGCCTAGTAATATGAAACTAGGATTGTACACTCCACTTCCGGTACCTTCACGTCCATGGGAGAGTATCTCAATGGATTTTGTAGGAGGTCTTCCATTGTCAAGGAAAGGCCATGATTACCTATATGTAGTTGTAGACAGATTCAACAAAATGTGTATACTAACACGATTGTTTGAGCCTCCTTTGATTGATGATCAAGGAGAGAATGTTCAGCTACCATCAATAGATGATTTCTCGTCAGAATATCTTTATGAACTTTAGCAGGATCTCATACTTGACAGAAGAACCAAGACTTCGAAGAGAGGGGATGTCGAATACCTTAGAGTGGGACTCAAGGGACAAAATCCTTCTAAAGCCAAATGGTTGCAGATCGAGAAGGTGAGGGAGTTGTACCCTCACCTGTTGAGCAATTGATAGTATCTTTTGGGGTCCAAAATGGTTCTAGTGGGGAGGAATGATCAAGCGCTCAGTATTTAGCTCAAAAATAAAAGTTCTTATAATGGCTTGAAACCTGAAGGACCGCATCCATCTTGGCAAAACGATCCTAACACAATTCATTTCACTAAAAACCGACTTCGTATGAGGAATTTATTGAGTCTATTTGCTTTGCTAAACAAGCGAAATTTTGCAAAAAAAATGCCCAATCACCACACAGTCAGCAGTCTATACTGCTGATGTGGCAAGTGACTAGGCATGGTCAACTTTGGTCAACGGATCAATTGGAGCTCGCCAAGTGTCACAGTGTGCTTGGTTGCAGCTTGGTGATGTGGCAAGTGTGTTGGCGCAGTTTCATTGGTTAATTTTGGACCAGTGAGAGAATGCTACGTGGAAAGTCCAGAGGCCACCACATGGCACCTCCCAACAACCTAGGCAAACTCGGGTGCAAAGGAACAAAATTTTGTGGAGGCGTCAAGGTTCGACCCCATGACCTCCGCTACACAGTCCACAACTCTTAACCGTCTATGCTACCACATGGTTCTTAACCATATCGCATTCCATATGTATTTGAATTGTGTTATGTTGAGGGTTGGCGGTTAGGGGAGGGTTAGCCCGCAGGCCAACCCTCCCCATGTGAACGCGCCACAGTTAACACCAAACAGTTATTAATTGGTGGCTCCATAAACCGCAACAATCATGGTTAATACATGCCATGTGAACGCATACTCCGACAGTTACGGTGGAGGTCAGTTGACCAGGCGGCCAACACTACCAAACCACGATGGTTAACACCACATTGACCTCCGCATAAACCTCCAACGGTTACGGTTAGTCCTAATTGTGCAGTTATAGCGCTAATCACGGATTAGTGGATAATTAAACTCGTTTAACATTTAATTAAACTAGTAGTTAAAAACAGTAGCATTTTGGCAGATTCCACTATTTTCGGGACTGCCTCCAAATTTAGTGGCCCTAATTGGAGTTCTTCCATATTTGGAGGAGGATTTGTAGGGAAAAACTGTTTGAGCCATAACTTGAGCATTTTTCGACCAAATTGAGCTTAGGAAAAGGTGTTCCTAACTAATTTCGACATTCTGAACACATTGGTACAGGTATCAGGAGCAATAGAGCTTTGTAAACAACATTTTTGTCATATTGAGCTAATATAGAGGCTCAAGCAATGGAAGTTGGACCAAGGAGATGTAGCCCAGGGGCTGAACTCCTTCATCAAAACATTGTGTTAAAGTGTTCAATTGATAGTTCGTTGTACGTTTTATTGTTGTTGTTCAGCATTGTTCTTTTAAGCTATTTTGCTCATGAATGTCATATTAAACTTGATGAAATTTACTTGTTACAATCACCAAACAACCTAAGGAAACCTATGCAAAGGAAGCAATGAACAAGCATGTGTTTATAAACCTGTAATTGAAATTAGCACAACAAAACTAACATTCAATAACAGATCACCAAATAACTTGTATCTTGGTTGGGTCCACATGCACACCCCGTTCATCAATAATGTACCCCAAATATTGAACTTAGGTCATACCAAAAGTGCATTTCTCCAAATTGGTACACAATTCATGTTGTCATAGGGTTTGGAGGACCTGTCAAATATGGCGTGATGCTCTTCCCAACTTTGGATGAAGATTAGGATGTCGTCCAAATACACTACCACGAGCAAGTTGGTGAAGGGCTGCAAGATCTCATCCATCAACCTCATGAAGGGTGCGATGGCATTCATCAACCTGAAAGGCATGACTAGAAATTCGAAAAGGTCCTCCTTGGATTTGAAGGTAGTATTCCACACATCGAAGGGTTTGATTGGTACCTGGTGATAACCAAACTTCAAGTCAATCTTGTTGAAATATTTGGCCCCCTTGAGCTGGTCCAAAAGGTCATCAATCCATGGGATTGGATACCTATTCCAGACAATGATTTTATTCAATGCCCGATAGTCAATACAGAGGATGAACTTGGGCTGATGCGCCCTTCCTGCAATAGCTCTTGAATCTGCCTCTTGATTTCAACGTTCTCCATAACATAGCATTGGTAAATCAGTCCATTAGGTAGCGGCGCGCCTGAGGTCAAATCGATGGAGTGCTTAACCTGATAGTGTAGGCGTACCCTTGTGGGTGAGGTGAAGATGTCCCTATACTCCTCCACGATCTTGTTCATCTGCTATTGTCGTGCGGAGGAACCTTGTCTAGAGGTCGTGGATGTGGCCATAATCTTCCTCTTGCTCAGAGGGAAAATCATGAGGAAGACAAATTTCCCAGTATGTGAAATGGTCTTACTGCATTCTTTAGCAGAGATCAAGGAAAAGGCGATATGCGATGCTACCTCTGGTATCCTGTACAATTTCTAACCCAAAGTAATAATAAAAGAACAAGGTCTGGATTCATATACAACATGACGCTTCCATAGGTATGGCTGACCTAATAAAACATCACAGACTTCCAGAGGGGCAACATCGCACAATAACTCATATGCAAAGGGCTTTATGATATAAGGCAAGCGACAATGCTGGCTGACAAGGAGATCTAGCCCTTGGTGGAGCCACCCGATGGTATACGACTGTGGGTGCGATGTTGCTGGAAGCTTCAATCTCTTAACGATCTCAACTGAGATCAAGTTCTTCTGGCTCCCACTCTCAACAATGAATTGCACCGACAAACCCTTTACCCACATTTGCAAGTAAAAGAGGCGCTCCCCCTCCTCTGGATCCTTAGGTTCTGCATTTTGGAGCTTGGTGGTGGCTATTGTCGCAATGGTTTCTGCATCAATGATATGCTTTCCCTTGTCGGGTTTTGGCTCAGAATCAGAGCATGCATCCATCTTTGAGTCCTTTAGCTCAATCACCAACACCTGCTTTACGCAACATTCGTTCGTGTTGTGAGTGGGAGTGGGAGTTTTATGGAACTTACACCACTTGTTGATGTCCTTCTTCGCCTTCCCCTTATTCTTGGCTCACAGCTTCGAGAAGTTGTCCTAGGGGGTCGTGACCTGGCTTTGCCCTTTGCTCTATGGCTTGGGGGCGCCTTTGCTCTTCTTTGGGTTCGCAGATCCAAAGTCTCGCTACTTCTGACCTGGCTTTGCCCTTTGCTCTATGGCTTGGGGGCGCCTTTTCTCTTCTTTGGGTTCGCAGATCCAAAGTCTTGCTTCTGCTTGAACTTCTGCTCAATCTTGGCAGCATATCAGTATGCTACACTAAGCGAGGAGATGTCCAGGAACTCCATTTCCTCTTGAATGAATGTTTACAAACAACTGCAGTACTTGAGCAACATATGTTTCTTGGAATCTTTGATACCCAACTTTGTGTGCAGGGTGTGGAAAAGATTTGTCAGCTCATGCACATCTTGATCTCTTTGTTGCCGCAGCATAGTCCATTATATGTACTTGTCATCATAACACCCGACATGGTAATATTGTTCCTTGATGGCGTCTCGGAAAGAATTCCAAGTGGGTATGTCTAAAAACAGTGAGGGTTCCCTCTCATCCCTCTACTCCCACTAGGTTTCCTATCAGTCCTTCACGTAGGGGAAGACTTTGAGGAGTGCAAAAGTAAACTTTTCCCTATTGGAAAAAGCATGAACCGAAAAATATACTTCCAATAGATTTAACCATTTATTTACGGCATCTACATCTATTTGGCCTTCAAATATGGGAATGTCAAAGTTAACTTGTACCTTAAAGGGAGTGGTGCCTCCAGAGTGTTTGTTGGTTGAAGATGCATTGTCTATGGGCATTTGTCGAAAGATCTGGGCAAAGTTGTCCATCATTGTGTTCCTTTGTCACTTGAGGGCTTCTTCGAGCAATATTTTGAAATGATCTCCTGCTCCCTCGTCTTTCTTTTCTTCCACCATGGGAGGTCGTCAAGGTCGGCAAGACCAACCTTGCAAAGGTTCAACCAGTTCGAGCCCTAACTCCTTATACACCAACCTCATTGGGGACATGCACAGAAAGACAAAGAAAGAGAAAACCGCTCTAATACCACTGATCTGAACTTATGTAGGAACGCAACAAAATACAGATATAAACATAAACACAAAGATGGAACAGAAATAAATCTTATTTTCATTAATATCAAAGAACTGAAAGATACATACATAATGGAAATAAACTAGCTCAAGCGATATTAGTTTATCTCTAAGAAGAGATGCGGTGGCTACATGCCTCTGAACTATGTTACAATGAGGCTCATGGACCTTTTTAGTATTAAACAAAGGGAAACCCTAAACAACCAAAACCCTAACCCTAGGAGATGGAACGTCAAGAGTTTGAGGGCCTTGTTGGGGTTAGTTGGATGACCAACTTCCCAGGGTCGTAACTTGGTCATATGATCTTCGTTTCGCGCGTACGATACCTTGTTAGAAAGATCTCTCCAAGGACCACAATATTTGTGGCAGGCCTTTTCCTACAACTATGGGCCTACTGCGGACCTCAAAAAATGATTGTTTAGGGGGTCAAAACAGCGCCAGAAGTTCAAGACCTAAAAAGCTGCTAAAAATAATAAATTGTGCTATAATCAAGGAAACTAATGAAACCAACTGGAGGTCCAGGTGTAATAGGCGGGTGACCACCAACATCGACCTGGATCATGCTTTAAACATGCAAACTGTTATTTCTACTATTCTTTTATGCTTCTAATATGACGTTATCTCAATACTACAACAATGCATCCTACCTGTACTGCAATGCTTTCTACCATGATTGTTGTCTTAAAAATAAACTTAGTGTACGAGAGACCTTTAATAGTAGAGGTTTTTCACTTTTTCCTTCTTTGATTTCTTCTCTTCTAGTTCTACTACTTCTTCGGTCACATGGGTTTCACTTCTTTCTTTACTTTTCTTGTTGCCCTCTTAAGTTTAGAACAATTCCTCTTGTAGTGCCCATATTCATTGCATTCATAACATTGAATCTTAGACATGTCAACTTTCTTTTGAAATCTCTTTTATGGCTCAAACTTCCCAAACTTTCCCTTTCTCCTTGGCATAGCTGCAAATGCATGAGACTTCTCATTAAATTCAATGTTGTTCTTTTCTTTTAGTATAATTTCTTCAATCTTACATAATGCCCATAAATCATTGAACGGTGTATCTTCCTTCTTTGCATAGATGCTTGAAATAAAGTTGCCCCATTCATCTAGTAGTGCGTTGAGTACACAAGTGGTCATTTATGGATCTGACATTGTTTCTCCTAACTCTTGTAGTTGATCTTTAATTTGAGTTACCTTCATGAGATATGAAACCACCCCTTATTCCTTTGATACTTTGATTTTGTATAATTCATTTCTTAATGATATTATTTCCCCAGTTGTACTCACAAAGTATAGCTCTACCAATTTGTCATAGATCTCTTTTGATGTCTTCAATTTTGCTACAAAGGGAATGAAAGAATTCTTGATAGATTCAATGAGGATTCTTTGAGCCCTTATTTCTCCTTTCATATGCTTTGGTAATCCTTGAGATTGTTCTTGAGGAGGCTTTGTAATGGAGCCCTTGATATAATAAAAAACTTCATTTTGTTTGAGAGTCAAATCTATTATTTTCTTCCATGCGGGGTAGTTTGATGTCCCAACAAGTTTATTGTTCTCCTTACATAAAGTATTCATTTGATTTGTAGGTTGAGACATGAATATAAAGTACTTACTTGATGAATAAAGATGCCTCCTTGAATATGATGTCTTTCACTAGAGTGTGAGATTTAGAATGAGGGAGGCATGATCTTCCTTCTTCAAAATGACAATGTTTTTTCTTCAAGATGAGGAGAGATGTTCTTCTCCCTTCAAAAATGCTTGAGGTTTGCTCTTTTCTCCAATATGAGGGAGATCACTTTGAATTCTTTGATGATGATGAAGTGCTCTTCTTGCTTCCTTTTGATGATGATGTAGAATGTGGGAGGCTTCCCAACATGTTTCAAATGTATAAAGTCCTTCCTTTGAGATGGAGGTAGCGTCTTTAAGGTCTCTTTTCTTCTTCCAAGAATTCTTCCCCCAAGATGATAGGGTCTTTGTGATGTGATAGCTAGATATTCTTGATGCTCCTTTTCTTGTATTCAGCCCTTATGTTTCCTTTTTCAATTGAGTGATATTCAAGATGCCTTTCCTTGTCACCTTAGCCTTGATACCATGTTGAGAAATTTGGGGCAGCTTAAAATAGGAGTAATTTCTCAAAATTGATAATTGTTTGTGATGTTCTTTCTAACTGTAGTTTGATGTACTTGTAGTTTGTTGATTATTATCTTGATTATTATGGTGTTCTTATCATCAAACAGCTACCAAAACATGAAGATCAATAGAACAAATGGACACAAGATGTAGGTTGCTAGCCAGGGCCAAAACCTCTCCTAGAGAGGAAAACCCACAAGAAATTATTCTCTTCTTATAGAATCATCAAATGACGAATTCCAAGACCTTTTAGATTCAAGATGGAGACTCCTCCAAGACCAAGTCAACCTTTGGTAGATGAGCTTCTCTTTCACAAAGTCAACCCAAGTAAGATTTGCACAACTTCAACCCCTACAACAAATTTTGGCCTCTACTGCAGGTCTGCAACTTTTTGGCCCTCCTGCAATTGCTACAACTTCACACATGGGGAGAAAAAGGCTAGTTTAGGACTCCTTTCTTCTTTGCTTGGCTTGCCTTTTATTTCTTAGTCAAATGGGTGATATGTCTTGTCTTTTGATCACAGGTTTTGACCTTCTTTAGAGGTCTGAATAGAAACCCTAGCTTCTTCTTTGCACCTATAAAAGAAATATACCCAAAAACTTTAGATTTGTCATTTTCTAGCTTTTCCTTGATCTTCACTTGCTTTTTGGACTTCTTGTTCTTGTGATCGAACTTCCTTGGATGATTTTCTTCAAATGAGGTTGAATGCCTCTTATATATAGGCTTTCCTTGGAGCTTGAATAGCCCTAGATAAGGTTGACTTGTCTTCTGCAGACCGACTTAGTCTTGGAGGGAGACTTTGACACATTTTGACTAAAAAATAAATTCTTTTGACTTGACACAAGATGCCCAATAGGATCTATTACATATGACAATGACTCTTTTGACTTCTTAACTCTGTGACAAAAACCTAGAAGCACACAATGAGTGCTTTGACCTAGAACAATTTAACCTTGAGCATGAAACCCATGCTTTATAAAATAACAATAATAATTTTTCTTTCTTTTTTACATCAAATACATAAAATCAATAGTACATAAAATATTATGAAGACCAAACCTACTTACACATTTCAACACCTCCCACTGCTAAAGTTTGTTAAAGGCCTTATTAGAGGTCATATGTTTGGAGACTCCATTGTCCACATACCAGCAAACACCAAACATAGTGTTGGATGGCAAGCATGAGAGAATAGAGAAGTGTATCTCAAGCTTGGAAGTAAGTTCATCCACTCTGATTAATGATTATACACTCCTTGTTTATTATTTTCATTTCTTTCCCATCCCTTGTTCTCATGACCCTAAGAAGCATAATGCCCAAACCTCTGACACTTGATGTGGCTCAAGCCCTTTACCTGGTCAAAGGAACCTAAATCTTCTTCTTCCCTTTCTTACCCTTCCTATGTCATTTTTTTTGTCTTTATCTTTCCAATGAGGGAAAAATTTTACTCCTCTTTCTCCATACCTACAATGCTCTCCAATCTCCTCTCCTCTTGGATGAAGTCCTCACATATCTTCTCAAAAGATGAAATCTTTTCTCACGCACAAACTCCATACACAAAAGGTTGCCAAGAGAGAGAGAGCCCCTTTAATGTGATAGCTACTAGCTCTTCAGCCTTTACGTCCTCTCCAATTGTGATGGCGTTTACTAATCTTCATCAAGTAGGAAGCCATGGTATCTATCTTGCTCATTTGCATGCCTCTTAACTTATTCTGCAAAATCATCATTTGATTGATGTTCTCACTCTGATCTAGAGTGACTAGAGAATCAAGCATGTGTTTTCCCCATGGTCTTCCCAGCAATGTGAGGGATCAAATCTTCCATCATAGAATCAAGGATGAATCGCTCAGTCTTGGCCATCTTCTTCATATGTTCTGCCAATAATACAGGAGTAGCCTCTACAACTAACTTTTCTCAAGGAAGTCCCATAGGTCATGCTCTTCCAACAACCTCTTTGTGTGACACTTCCATGGGACAACATTAAGAAAGAACTTCCAATCTGTCTTCATATCTAAAAACTAAATATCGTCAAACAGCTGCCATGGACTACCCTGCTAGACAAAACAGGTCAACAATCTATCATAGGTCCACTGTGCTTTTCCAAAGCATGGATTGCAAGCATCTCACCTCTGAAACCTCCTGACAACTCCCTCTCATGGGAAGTAGCCCTACTATCCATAGATTCCTAGAAGGTTTCAGTAAACATGCTCTAATGCCATATCAAAAAAGTAGATCGTGGTTAGCAGATACTATAAACTAACCTACAGCTTATAGATCATTAATGGTGAAAAACACCTATTGAAATTTCTGCTAGTGGGTACTCTAACCTACAAACACTTGTTGCCATAAAATAAAACAGCAAATTTATTTTTAGAGAACACTGGAAACAATGTCTGTAATTTTATGAAATCTGAAAACAGAAGATGGAAAGACTACAGCACAAAACACAAACTTTTGAACCCCAAAGAAGAGTGCCCTACTCCTCCTTCATAGACTAGGAAAAAAGAGGGATGCAATGAATGTAGACACATGCACAACAGCACTGTAACTGGTTGAAGAAAACCCTAACCCTAGTGCGACTCTGCATGAATAACCAGGCCTGAATATAAGAGTGACATCCTAGGGACCTATGCCCTTTACTAAGCTGGAATATCCTCATGCAAGAGCTCTTCCTGCTATCTTATGGAGCTGCACCTATGTTGCACGAAACTTCTAGGAACTCGGTGTTTCAGGGCCATACCCATACCTGAAACTCTGAAACTCGGCCATCATTTAATCATCTATGAGAGTTAATATAGACTTGGTTTTCCTTCTAAATTGTCATCTATGGGTCTTATTCCCTTTTTTCTTACAAGATAATGTGATATTCACTTATAT
>APFE030142868.1:310691-350382 GCA_000404065.3 Pinus taeda | reverse complement strand
CGATGATTCCATTTTTGGGAGGTGACGTTTCTAAATGTACCCATTTTGGAAACTTCGAAATATTTCGGCATTTTGTGCCACTTAGAGCTGTACCCTCAGTCTTGTGCATAAAAGTTAAATCAAGCCCAAATCTTGAAACAGAACTGATTTCTGAAATTAGAATAGCATCTGAAAACAAAATTACACTAAAGATGAGTGCATGCATGTGGCTCCTTTCACTCTCTCCATAAATGCTAGTGCAACCTGACGACTGCTTATGGACTGCAGATGGAACAGGTGCACAGTTGCTGCAGAACTTGCTGTATGGACCTGTATGACCTGCTCCGCTGAAAGGAGAAATTGCTGTGGCTGGAACAGTCCAAGCTACACAGGTAAACTGATAAAAAGGAACCAAATATTGCATTGTCTTTCACAGATGTGCAGTCATCCACATAAGCAGTAGTTTAGTACAACTTGTGAAGCAATATAACTTGAGGATTCTTGGAGATGACGAACATTCAATAAACTCAAATGACACATCCTTTTTATGACAATCGAAGTGTTAATCAATTCATGCAGAATCCAATATTTCATAACAAATCCAAACCTATTGAGATCCAATGTCATAGAGCATGTTTAGAACATAGGAATTGAAGTGTTAATATTGCAGGATTGAAGATCAGATAGTAGACATATTCATGAATGCATTAAGCAAGGACACGTTTCAGAGGTTTAGGGAAGATCTTGGTGTAAAAATAGGCAATATGATCATTAAATGGATGTTTTAGAATAAATAATGCCCAGTTTAGATAGGCACCCTATTTTGACAAAAAATAGTTTAGGATACAATTTTTGAAATTTTATGACCATGTGAAGAAAGTAAGCTAAAAACATTTTTTAGGAGGGGGGAAATTGTCATAGAGCATGTTTAGAACATAGAAATTGAAGTGTTAATATTGCAGGATTGAAGATCAGATAGTAGACATATTCATGAATGCATTAAGCAAGGACACGTTTCAGAGGTTTAGGGAAGATCTTGGTGTAAAAATAGGCAATATGATCATTAAATGGATGTTTTAGAATAAATAATGCCCAGTTTAGATAGGCACCCTATTTTGACAAAAAATAGTTTAGAATACAATTTTTGAAATTTTATGACCATGTAAAGAAAGTAAGCTAAAAACATTTTTTAGGAGGGGGGAAATTATCCAAGGTTATTATTTCAAGCGAAAAATATATCATCAATCAATTTTATAACAATTTTCTATTATTGATACATATAGTTCAACACAAAATCATCGAACTGAATGAGATTTTTCTCTGTAACATGTGCTTTATCTTGTGCAAGTGTCCTATGAAAGTTAAAACCAATAAAGCAATTTAGTTAAAATAAAAGCAGAATTAATGCCATAAATAAGGATCGTTGAAGCCTCTTTCCCAGAAAGCCAAAAGCAAACGACAAATAAGATAAAAATGTCTATCATTATTCACCATGAAAAATTCTTGATAGGTTTGCTCCTTTATATTCCAATGACATAACATAAGCCTTATCATGTTTCTTGAGAGCTAGAACAGGAAGAAAATCTGGCATTTGATAAATATTTAAATGATTATATTCAATATTGTAAACTGGACAAAGCAAGCGAAAAGTCTTGCAATATTTTTATCCGCCAAGTCAATCGACAATGAAAATCATGGCACATAAAAGTAACGACTAGAATTTGACTCTTCAATGTTTCTCTACCTCACCACTAAGTCAATCGACAATGAAAATCATGGCACATAAAAGTAACGACTAGAATTTGACTCTTCAATGTTTCTCTACCTCACCACTTGTGTAAATGACACTAGCATACACAGTCGCAATCATATTTTTCCATTTGGTCAGTCACTGAATTTCAGTGGAGGACTGAATTTCTGGGCAATCTCAAATGCTTGCTTTTAGTTTGTACTTGATTCATAAAGGCTAGTAGCCTTCATGTAGTGGAATTTGCTCCCTTCCATCAACGGAATAGCTATGGTATCCAAGATAAGCATAAAAAACTAATTGAGAGAACCAAGTCCGATGTAAAACATTATAAACTCATCTCTTTGGGTAAGCTGATCTCCAAGAAATATAAGCTGCCATAAAAAGAAAACACATCACAGGAATGCTTCTATGGAGAGAGACGCATGCAAATGTCTGTTAATAAAGCATGCCAAGAGAATATGACTTACAAAAACAAAACTGCCAGCAGTACTGAAAACAAGAAAACACACAATTGCTAGGAAGTACCTGGTGGACATTACAGCCATGCCTATGAAAACAGCTTTGATGGCTTGCTTCTGCCCTGCATAATCAAATGCTAGTGGTAACATTTCATGGAGGGTGAGGAAAGCCATCACACCTCCAACTGCAAGAGAAACATGAAAATATATCATGAGAACAAAACAGGCTAAATTGTTACCACCAATGAGATTTCAAGTATGTACTACAATAAGATTTGCATCTTACCAGCCCCAAGTAGACCTTCCAAAATTTCTGGGGATAAGCTGCTTGGAAATAGATAAGCTGCATCAGATTCATGATCTAGGTAAGAATATTGCTCACTTATTACAGTATTTCACAAATCCACCAGAAGATCCACCCAAAATGATGCAATAGTAATTATGCATTCAACAGGATATTTGTTCTCGATTACTTTAGGTTCCCATCACACAAAAAGTTACCATTCAACAAAATTTCATCATAAAAACTTTTACAAGGTATGAAAAAGACTTATATTTGAGGATGTGTTCAGCAGCACAAGGTTTGGGTGAAGAAATTATGACATTCTTCTAGATGCATGCAATAAAATAACTGTGCTGTATTTTTGAAAAAGATGAATAGCATACAGATATTTTTAAAAGGAACCTTGCCTGGAGACATAAAAACTGGCTATGAAAGTATATGGTAGACTCTTGGACCAATCCAAGACTGTAAAAACCAGTGAATATACTGGCATTCAATGAGAAACTAACTAGATATTGGACAGAACAAAACCAGCAACGCAAATATTTGTACTATGAGTTTCACAAACTATGTGCAGTGAATGTATCAAGTACAAATGAAATCATGAAATATGTTGAATCTGTCAACTGATCTCCACTTTGAACTGGATAATCTCATGATTTTTAAATATGGTAATGATTTGAACACAGTATATGAACTTTTGATGTTATTGACCAACTTAAAAATGCTTTTAATTTGGAGTTTCAGTGGTTATAAATTTGACATAGATTTAACCCCATTAGTCCCTCCTCTTTTACACAGTTCCCCTCCTGCAAATTCTGTGAAGTTCCACCGGAACACTACACGCTGAGAAATTGGTTTTAAATTTTAATATAACATGTAACTGAACTAATCCAGTGTTCAGCTATTCCACTGATACTGTGGATATAATATATATTAAGTTGAAGAAATGACTCAAAAACATTTCATGTATCAATAATCCAAACGTCTTAAAGTTAAAAGTGAATTCCTGATATGGGCGTTCATCTACAACTCCATAATCATGCATTTTACTAAGATAACTTTGTTGATATATAAGAAAAATGATACTAAAAGAGCGAACACTTGTGACCCTTTATCCTTGATTGTTATTTGGCCTTTGCATGGCACCTTGATGCTATCCCTTCAATGGATAACGTGTCCTGCTATGGGAGCATAGTGCATGGATTTCCCAACTATGCACTCAAACCCAAAGATGACCATGAGGCCTCCCAACATCTAAGGACTGATTATAGGTGTTGGTAATCCCCCCTTGTTTATACCTTTGCCTAAGTCCAGATGTATAAATGTGTTTTCTGCGTTTGATGATTAGAACTTGGGAAAGATCCCCTTCCTTGCTTTCATAGGTCATCATTTGGTCTTGTTTACTCGTTGGTGGGTTTCTTGGCTAGTCATTCTCTTCTTTCTTTGGATCAGCGTTGGCATTTGTGATTGATTTGATCTGCCTGTGTTGTTTAGTGATGACCTTTTAAGATTCCTGATGCATGCGGTTGTTTTTGGGTTAACACAAGGGTTGACAAGGTCAAAAATGATCTTCCCCTTAACCTTTCTCTTGCTAGTGCACCATATATGGGTTGTACAAGTAGATCAGCACATGTCCCCTGTTACCCCTCTTTCAAAAAGGGCATCCCAAAATTTTTGACAAAGGACCATGCCATTTGTGAGCCCAAATGAGTGCAATCTTATGGCCATGTAGGCCATGTGGGATGAAGTGTAAAAGTGTAACCTACTTCCCCCTAGGTGAACAGCCATGTCCAGTCTGCTCAATCTCATCTTTCATGTCGCTTGGTGCTATGGCTTTGTTAACTGCCCATTGGTGGGTGGTAACTCCCTACCTTTGTGGACATGCTTATCTCCTAGGTTGGTATTCGAGCATCATGGAGGTGGATCTATTAGGACACATGGATTAAAGGAGAGCTTGTTACTTAGCCATGTTAAGATGATTGCAACCATGTAAGGGGGTGGAAACACTCATCTCATTATTGTCTTAGTGCATCTATCTTTTATTCCCCACATGGACCATTTATCTTATGTATGTTATTGGGCAAATTGATTGTCCTTTAATTATAACCCATCAATTACACACACACAAATTGTCAATCAGGGTATGTCTTTTTATTTCATGGTTATTATGCAAAGTATATGCAAGTAGCAATCATTAACTAACACTGTCTAATGTCAAACTCTCTAAGATTGTAATATTTCAAATTGAAATTTACAGCAAATAACAGATGCATGAACTAAAATACAACAAACAAAATATCTGTACAAGAGCACAAATCAGAAAACCCCAAAATCTGGGCTATTGTCCTAAGCCATTTTATTAATTATGCAAGGAAAATCAAGTACAAGAGGATGAAATCCATAGAACCTGGGCTTGCTACAGCAAGCAACGCAAACCCCAGGTTAGAATGTGTAGGATCATGTGCTGGAATTGGCCCAAATCTATAGCTCAAACTTACCCAGAAATTCCACTGCAGACTGCTGAATGGAACTAATCGTGCTGCTCAAAATAATACATGGAATGCTCTGAAATTGCAACTGCAAGCTCCTCTCCTCAAACCTGAAAATACCCAAAAAAGGTTTGGCCTGTATCCAAGCCAAAGTCGAACCCACAAAATGGTGCAAATTCCCCAGCTAACTAGCAAATCGCCCTGCTATAAGAATTAGGATTTCAGGCCCGAATATCACCCAGAAAATTCTGTAAAATTAGTCAAAGACTCTTCTCAATAAACCCACAAAAACCAAGAAAGGGTTTGCGTTAAATCCACTGACCTCTGGTGACCCCCAACAAATGCAAATTGCCCAATTTGGCCAGAAAACGCGTCACAAAATTGATACTATTGAATTAAGCCCAAATCCACCACTGGAAATCTCTCCCAACTTTGGCTAAATTCTACCCTAAAGAATACCTCCAATCTCTGACCCTTATCTCTCCTCAACCTCTATTCCTCCAGCCCCTGTGCACTTCCAAAAATGTAGAATTTTGGCCCCAAGAACTCTCTCAACTCAGCCCTGCTCATCACCACAAAATCTCTAGCTAAATTAGGAGAAAAACCCCTACAAATCCTCCGGTGTTCTGCTCCTCCATAACTGATCTCTCCACAAGCGATTTGAACCACTTTTGCAACCTGGAAGAAAAACGTACCAACTGAAATAACTCGCAAATATGCCCAATGGAAACTCTGAATTGAGCTCCCCAAATTGCCTCACGAGGGAGATACTCAAAATTCTCCAAAATGAGGGTGGAATTCCCACTCGAAAATTCCTTGTGTTGAATAGCACGGTTATCTTTGCTAAGTAGCTCAAGAAAACTAATGTTAAATTGTCAAATGATCAAAGATACCAAATGGAGGCCTCCAAGCTCTATTTATAATTGTTGGCCCTCTCTCCCTTGGTGGTCCCCACCTTCCACTAATTCTCACCCCTTCCTTTCTCTCTCTCTCTTCTCACTAGTGTGAATTGCTCCATTGGGTCGAATTTCCTTCTCTTGTGGCCCCCACATTCCACTAGAGCTATAATTTTCCATTTCTCCTAAGTCCCATACACCAAAAATGTCTCCAATGCCCAAATGACAAAATTATGCTATGCTTAGCACCTCCCCATTAAATTCCATTAATCCCCTCAAATGAAAAATAAAAATTGGGGATATTACAGTCCTCTCCACCAAAAATTGCTTGTCCTCATGCAATGCATGAACAAGTGCCCTCTCTCACTGTGGATCCCCAATGTCACTGGAAACTATACCAGGGTCCCAAATGTGCCAGTGGATCGTCCCTGATCTCCGCACTGTCCTGTAGTGAAGGAGTCCCTCGATGCCAGGATCCCAAGCCAACCTAATCAACATGAAGCGCCCCTTGCTCCACCCACTATCCTGCCAAATATAGGCGTTAGAAGCCCTCTGCCTACTGCCAATAAATAGAGCACCCTGATAATGTAAAATTCTATCCAAATCCTCATGAAGCTTCCCTACCGAGTAGCCCATCTCATGCACTCTGATGGTGGAGCCCTGAAGATACAATCCAATCGTTATGCAAATGAATTCTCTCCTACATGAGCTCGTCCTGATGGCCACCTGCCATTTTGATGAAGTCCCCAACGCCATCAACGAGTCACTAAAGCCCAATGGAATATCTGAGTGACCTCCCCCTGTAGCAACCAGCTCATCCCTAAAGGTTGTTGAGCTGTCAAGTACTATGATGCTTGGGTCCCATGCTAGTCTCATAAGGAAACTGTCCTGCCGACCCTGCAATACTCTAGTCATGACTGACCACCTAATATACTCATACCAAAACGTACTCTCCTAGAACTCTCAGTCATAATATGTGTGATGATCAAGGTTATCCCCATCCTGCCAAGATGACTCAGCAATGCCCGCGCTTATCACTCCATGGTTGGTCCCAATCCGAAACAACCATCTACCTCGCCATATAATGAAGACCTCGATCCATATGTCAACCTGATAATGAACTGGATCACCTGCTATCTTGAACGTACTCACTAATCACTAAGTGAAGTGTCCCACCGATTAACTGGATTCTTGGATCCCATACCCATACAGGAGGTCTACAACTTCCCATCCTCATGGCCTGTTGTTGTGGCATCCTCCTAGCTATCCCCCTGTGCCTCGTCCTTGTACCTTGTATGTATCCAATGGATGGGCATCCAACATCAAGGATTTGTCTCGCATATGACAAAATGTTGTCCTCCTACTAGACCAAACAGAGAAATCTGTTATCCCAACTCCTGGTGATGTAGCCGGATACTTCCTAGAGCCTAGAGGATCGTTACTCAATGTCAAAGGGGACAACACACTAACCAAGTGTCTTTCACTCTTGGTCATCTTGGGTTGATCCCTTTCAGAGTCAGTGCTTGACATAGATGCCATCTTTGGAAATGTATCATTGACCTTCTCGAATTCGAGGAAAAGGGAGGTTCCAACAAGTAATGGAGTTTGCTTTCTCCTTTTTGCAGCAACCCTAGTTAAAGGAGGAATGTTGTCACCTTCAAGTAAACTAGGGGATTGGACAATGAGTGAAGTCACCCGAGGAATATTTATAAATGTCGTCAATGAATCAATTCCTCAATGATTCACTAGAAAGGTAGAGTTGCTTCCTCCTCGGCAATGGCGCCAAAATGTTACCGCTCAAACTAGTAGGGGAGCTAAGGGAGATCCCTAAAGGGCAAATGCTAGGCCAAGGGCAACAAATGGAGACTTAGCCCACTATCACCTCAGCTAAGGCTCCCTTCTATTTATGGACTTTCACCGATGGGAGGAGACCCGATATGTATGGAGTCACTAATGAATGATAAGTCAATCGATATGAGTGACCCAAACAAACCCTTTCCCAGAAAAGTTTTGAAGGATGGAGCTTTCTTGCTTTCTAAGCAAGGTACTATGTGTGAAAAATCCTAGACTCGAAGGAACCCCTACTGCAGTAAATCTGAATCATGAAAATTCCTAGACTCGAAAGAACCCCTACTACAGCAAATCTGAATCTACTTCACCTACTTGATTTTTAAATTACTTTATCAAGTTATTCTTCTGAATACTGAAGCAAATTACTTCTGCAACCTATACTAGTTAAATATTTGATCTCACGAAACAAAAAACAGAGCAAAGAACAAGATACATAGGGGACATTATTTTTGGACACAATAGTCCCTGGAAAAACCCAATGCAAGAAAAGCGGTGAAGCAGTTCTTAGGGTTTATTATTATGCAGGAGAAATATCTAAATACAAATCTAGGATGCTCATCTAGCAATCCTTTACAGAGAAAAAATACTGGCAAAAAATTTGAGTTTTACCTCACTTCACCCAAGAGAATTCTGGCTGATCCGGCACAAGACTAGCTAACCCTGGCTATTTCTACGTTGGCCCTGCATAGGCTCTGCATTAGCCCTGCGTCAGCTTCTCTACCCTCTACTTCAGCTATCACGGTTGTTCCAGCAGTTCTGGATTCTGCGTGACAGGAAACTTTTCTGCTTTGTGCTGGCCCTCCTGGCTCTACGTTCAGGAAGTGGGGGCCCAGACTGGCCCAATGTTAGTGCTCCCGGCTACCGTGTTGCCTCTCTACAAGCTCTCTCCGCCTCTTTGTTAGTATTCTCCGAAAATTCCCTCTTCCTGATTCTCTCTGCCCCTCTGCTGTTGAATGATCACTTAGTTCAATTTTCTCAACTTTCTAGCCCCATAAATCGAACTCCGGATCAATTCTCTATGTGTGTGTGTGTTTCCAAATGAACCCCAAGCCTCCATTTTATACTTTTTTTGTTGAGTCTTCAACAGCGGATATTAAGTCTCTAATCAACGGCTAAGATTAAAACATGACTTGATCCGCCTTCTAGATCATTCTCACCCATATTTTGATTAATACCCATTAATATTTTAATTTCCTAAGTTTAGACTTAGGAACCCTATTAAAAATATTAATTATTTTAATAAAATACAATCCGAGTGGAATTTCACCAAACAGTTTCTGGGTTCTTTACAACTCATGTGCCTTAGCCTCTACACCAACTTTCAAGGCTATAGCACTTTTGATGCTACCAAAAACTAACACTATGTATTCTAGGGAAAGGAAGAGAGGATTTTGGGGGTTAGGTTTATGTGATAAGACTTGTGAAGGAATTCCCCAATCCCTAAAATCCTTGTTAGAATTGGTATCCTCGATGGTTCTTGAAGAATGACCTTTTAAAGGAGCATGACCACACAGCGCCAAGTGGACCGGTTTAGGGTATGAGGAAAGTATGTAGCAACTGACGATATTCTTACCCTAGACAAGGTGGGGAAATGATCAAAGAAAGTATTGTCACTCAAAAGTGTCGTTTTGACCCTATGAGGTACTAGCCTTGGGGATGGAAGGGCAAGTTTTGATCCCAAAGCTAGGGCTTGTCTTTTCTCCCAACTCCACTATCGAAATGTCTTCAAAATTGGAGGAGAGCTAAAGGAAAGGTCAACGTAGGATACCCTAGGAGATCGAATTCTTTCGATGGTTAGCTTCTCGAGAAATTGACGGCCTCGGTACCCCAATGTGGCTAGTCCTAGAAGGATGTGAGAGAATATGAGTTTTAGTGACCATACTTGGTAGATCAGTGCCTTAATATTTGGGAGAATGAAGTCTATGTTGACTATGAGTAGGATTTCTTGGTTCTTAGTCAAGGAGGCCTCAAGATCACTTCATTTGCCTTCTAGAACAAGAAATTTATACTTCGATGTGCAAGAGGAATGGTTTGTTAAGGTTGAATTCGTTGATATAATTACCCCGAGGAGATTTCGCTCCTATTACATGGCCCATACATTGAGAGATGCTATAATAGAGACAAATTCCACAATTTTAAGCAATAAATGCATCAATTAGCTCTAGAACAACGAAAATCCCAGTCCAACATATATGACAAAAGTAAACAAGAATAACATCAAAAAGCATGTACTTACATGTAATAGAGTATATCCAACCATTCACAATTAACAATAAAGAAGCTCCAAGAGAAGATAGACCAATATCCACACATCAAAGCTCATCCATAATGTTGGAATTTCTAAGTCTGACACGTTAGAAACCCTTCATGCACTTTATTGAGTTATTCCTACCTACTTGTTCTGTTAATTAACAAGTTATTTACCATGTAAATACTGGAAATAAATACAAGTACATGCTCAACACATTACAGATCATCAACTAAAAGAAATAGAAACAAGCACACAAGTGACAACGTTGTTTTTGGACTAATGTCCCCGGAAAAACCCAATGCGAGAAAACCAGTGAAGCTATCTGAGGGTTTGATTTATTAAGCAGTTTCAGAATACAATCTGGGTGCCAAATCCGGCTCACCCAATAGAGAAAAATCTCGGCAGTAGTACCCCTCTACTCAGAAGCAGATATTCCGGCTAAAACCCTGGATAAACACTCTGGCAGCTCCACGACTCCAATCTACCCCACAAAACCCCAGCGTCAACCTCTAGGGACTGTGTCAGCCTCTTTCTAGCCCAGCGTTAGCCCAACGTCACTCTGGCTTGGCTTGTGTCAGCCTCTAGAGGCACTGCATCCGTCCTTTGGCCCTCTGCGTCACCCACACTGGCCCTCTGAGGCACTGCACAGCACCTGGCTGCCTCCACATGAACCCTTGGTTGCTTATGCGTCCCTCTCTTCGACTACTGCACTGATCCTCCCGGTGTTATCTCTGCCTCTCTTCTTTTGTATTCACTGCCCCTCAGCTACAACTCTAATCACTCTCTCAACTTTCTCAGCAAACCCAACCCCGGAAAGTCAAAATCTTGATCTCATGGTGTGTCCTCCAAGTGACCCTCAAGCCCCCTCTTATACTTTCCTCGTTGACAATTCAACGGCCAAGATTAAGTCCCTAATCAATGGCTAAGATTATATCTGGCTTGATCCATGCCTTTTGGACCATTCTAACACAGTTTTATATTAATTCACATTAATATTTTATTTTCCCCAAGTTTAGACTTAAGGACTCCATTAAAAATATTACTTATTTTAATATCTCCCAAACAATTTAGAATCTGCCCAAACCCTTTCTAGGTATTTGAGATCTCATATGCCTTAGCCTCTCCACCAATTTTCGTGGCTAGAGCACATCCGATGCTACCCCAAATCAACACATAAAGCTCCAATTCATCCTCTAAAAAAAGTGCGAAAATCTCAAGAGAGATAAGAGATTCAAACCAAAGTGATGATGAGAAATGAACTCATCTCACTTGTATTTATACACAACTTAGGAGTTCAAATTAGCCTCCTTGGCCTACATAAGCCCCAAAAATAAAATAATGTTCTAATAATAAATCTTTGGTGACAAACCCACCAAACTATTGGAAATACCAAGAGGAGGGGTGAATCAATATTTCTTTTCAATTGTTATTTTTACTAGTTAAGATCACTTATAATTAGAACAGAAAATGAACAATGATAGAATAATAATTTTATTAATCAATGAAGTGGACTCCAATCATCTTTACAATAAATCGAGTCCAATAATAATTAGGGCTCCAACCTTAGATGAAGACACCAATCTTCAATCCACCAAGCTACAACCTGTACTTTGCCAAGCACCGACTTGGAATTCATGAGGCTCCAACCCTATCTTCCCAAGGATCCAACCTTGTCACTCTGAGGCACCAACCTCTACGGCTCCAACCCTATCTCTGATACAGGCTCCAACCTGGTCTTCTTGAGGACTCCTATCCTCTAGGTATCCAACCCATAGCTTCAATTCGTCAAGATAAGTTTAATGATTCTTTACGACTTCCAATATCTTCTGCAACGAGCCTTGACAATATCTTCACCTTCAGCACTGCCCTCAAACGATCTCCAAAGCTATTAGCTCATCAATGACAACTTTGTCTTCTCAGAAGGTGTCTCCACAGCTCTAAATGGTACCCAAACAAAATCTACAAGGTCACTTCATGATGATTGCAACAATGCATCATGATCTCCAAGAATCTTCAGGATCAACTAAAGCCTCTCAACAAGATGTCTTCAATAAGCTTCTAGATGACTCTTCAAGGTATGCTCAAGATCAACTCCAACTACTCTTCAAGATCTACAAGGTTCCAAAATAGTATTCAATGTTGCTCTAGTTAGGGTCTTCTCCAACAACTGCTCAATAGGTCATTTGCAAGATATCTCCAAGACAAATCTACAAAGTCTTCTCCAATATGCTTGCACACTACTCTTAGAGTATTCTTCAACAAGCTATCAAAACTTGAAGTGTCCTTCAATTATACTTTAATACAAGATTGCAATCACTGCAACAATAAGTACAACATCCCAATGCTCAAAGGCTCCTTTCTCTTCAAAAGTCTTCAAGCCTTCAAGCCAAACCAGAACTTCACACTTTTCTTAGACTGCTCCACACACAGATGCACACAAGCTTCAGGTCCAAGAGCTTCAATTTCTTCACTACCCAAGGCTATAATTACTTCATTGTCTAGAGCTTCAATTTCTTCCGCTGCCCAAGGCTCCTTCACTATCCAAATACTTCACTGCTCCTCCATAGATCCAAGCACCAATGCTTAGCATTGTTCCTCAAATCCGAAGCCTTCAAAAAACACAGGGCTGCACTTGAGATAACTTCAATTCTACTCCAAAGGTCTGCTACAAGGGCAACTAAAACTGCTTAGACAAGCTTCCTAACTCAGGCCACAAATTTCTTCAACTTAGCTCCTCAAACTTGGATTCATCATGAAAATTTTAGGTTACTCCACAGGTCTAGTCCTTTAATGTTGAGTTCAAGCCTTCAACTAAGCTTCTCCAACAGGTGGCAACGACTATCCACAGTTCTTGCTGCACAATTTTCCAAGCTTACTGCACTGGGTAGTCCACCCTTGTTCGAGATATCTATTACTGGATTGCAAACTATAGTTTGTAGTCCGAGCTCTATCCAAGATGACTGTCCCTCTGTCCTAAAGAACACTAATCCGAGCTTAGTTATATGCTTCCAAAGTGAGACAAGTCCGAAGATTCAGGTCCACAAGTGAGTTTTGAGCCTCCTACCCCTATCCGCAATTTCTAAGGTGAGCTGTCAACAATTGAACTGCAATCCGAGTTGTCGTTTAGCCTCCTTTTCACAGGACCGAGGTCTATCACATGTAACTCAACCTTCAGATTTAATCCAACAAAAAGTTATTCAACTCCTCAACCTCCTTAGTACTTTTGTGCTTCTTCTACGAATAGATCACCGAATTGGATGCTAGAAAATGAGTTTCACACTTGTATTTACATAAAATTTCGACCATGAACGAAGGGACACGTCTCTTGGTGTTGGAACCTGAGCCTACACAAGTCGGCTTAAGTCAGCTAGGATTAATAATATAATATTTCATCTTAAGAAATCATTATCTCTCAAACTAGAAGCAGTTAGAAGATGAGTGAGGGCTCATTGGAAAGAGGAAGAAATCCTCCATAAGCCTATGCCAATTTTATCTTTGAATGAAATCATTTTTCATTCATAAAAATTGTTTTTGTGAACTGTCATCAATATTTTTCATAGCAGCCCTTAGAATTTTATCATTATGTTTTTTTTTGGGCATTCAAGATAGAGGCTCCTTCAAGGCTTGACATTAATGGACCTCTTAGGATGAGTCAAGGTAGGGCTTTTTTATTAAGAACAAGGACATCATATGAGCTTCTTCAATAGGACTCCAAGTGTGACCTCCTACAATCATCCATGTCTTCATTATCATGAATCAAGGCATTTAGGCTTTGGGGCTTCTTCATCAAGAACAAGAATGTTATATAGCTAGGGATTCATTGTCGTCTAGGGCAACATCATGCATCACAAGAATATTTGTCATCTCCAACAATTCCATATTGAAATAAACGACAACTTTGACCAATATCCACACATCAAAACTCAACCATAAAGCTCCATTTCATCCTCTAGAAAAAGTGCGAAAATCTCAAGAGAGATAAGAGATCCAAACCAAAGTGATGATGAGAAATGAATTCATCTCATTTGTATTTATACACAACTTAGGAATTTGAATTAGCCTCCTTGGCCTACATAAGCCCTATTACCCACCACTTCGTGGATGATATCCAAAGTAGAAATTTTTCTCCATGATGGACTTCATCAACAGCCAGTAGCCCCTTACAGCCTCCTGCTAGCTCGTTGTGCCATTTCTCTACCACCTGAGCCAACCATGTGGTCCCTCACCCACCTATATTGATCATATGTTAGAAGGTGGGCCTCCCGAATCTAAAGGTATGTCCTATCATTTGGTAATTGAATATTGGGTTCACTTCTCATAGATACTTTTGGGTATGGATTGATGGGGGGATTTGGCGGAAAGGGTGGGCTTAGTTTATGCTCTTGTCCCATTGATCTGTTTTGGATGTTACCATTGGATCTTAGTCCCATGGGATCTCCTTTATCCACCATTTGGTTCTAGGGTGGTACTACTTGGGAAAACCTAACTTTGGGTGCGTGGTCCCGCTCCTTTATCCGCATATATTGCTCCCTTTCCACTCACTATACCCTCATTCATCATTTCTCCCACCTGGGTCCATATAGGGCCAGCTTTCGTATCCCCTTCTTCCCACCTTGGGTCAGGCCTAGAATGATGCCCCGGTGGTTGAAGCAACTAAAAGAAAAAGAAAAAGCATAATTGGCCACAATTAACAAGAAATTGTACCACAAAATGCAAAAGATGGTTGGGGCAGAAATAATTAACACATGAGCAAAAGCCAATACATGAGCTCTACCCCAATCCATGGTCATCACCCTGGTTCCA
This sequence comes from Pinus taeda, assembly GCA_000404065.3. NCBI lineage: Eukaryota > Viridiplantae > Streptophyta > Pinopsida > Pinales > Pinaceae > Pinus > Pinus taeda. The sequence goes on along the minus strand of APFE030142868.1, from coordinate 335,619 downwards.
TAGGCCCTAGATGAGCCTCCTTTATCATTCAAGAACCCATGATTGTCCCAACCCCTAGAGGGCAATGAACCACCCTACCTAAAAGGGGGTAATCACTACTATATCTTACACATCATGCTCTTGTCCTTTGAGCCCCAAGCAGTTAATGTAAGAAAATTCATAAAAGGCAAAAGGCATATAAAGAAGGGTGGAAAAATCAAGGTCTGGGCACCTCGTGTACCACGATTGCTCCCTCTGACACATTACATACCCAGGTGTGGGCTTCCCCTTATCCAACTATCCCTCTGCCCCAATATGTGGCTGAGGGTTGCCCCTCTCATTCCCTGTTCCATTCCTCTTATTTATCACTCGCCACCCCCATAAGAGGGATGTACCTTGGACATACTATCCCCTTTAAAGGTTGAAACCACCTAATAAGGTACTTGGTTAACCCCCTTTGGAGCTTGGAGACACTAGCACATGCCAAAGCCCACTACAGAAGGGCATGCCATTAAGAAGTGCCCACTTTGTTATCCATGATTTGTAAACTCTTTTACCTGATTATTTTAATGATTGATTAAGCCCAAGAGACACATTGGATCTTATGCAGGATTACAGGTGGCTTCCATTTGGGTTTGGTCTCCCTAAACGAGATCCTAACCCCCAAGGGTCTACATTGGCACATATAGGGTGTGCATAAAGATCCATTGGCCTCCACAAAAGCAAACAACACTCCACAGATCTTCATCAATGCTCAGAGACTACTAGCGATCCACTTCTGGGATGATGTTGATATGCTTGGTACATTATGCCCAGCAAGCCCCCACAAGAACCCCACACTCTTGGCAGGTGTCCCAAGACTTGTAGGATGTCATCCCAGCATTCATTCCACCACTCGAACCCTTGCAGAGGATCTACAAGAATCTTTGATTCATATGGAGACCCATGGGGTCATTTATGTGCCCTCAGACCCACTGGGAGCACCACAGGTCCATCATATTCTAAGGAATTTATTCCTCAGTATGGCACTTCAGGACATTATTAGGCCTTTGGAGGGCCCCACAACATGTACGTATTATTATTTGGCCCCTTGTGAGGCTTATTTTTACACTTGTGAGCTAGTTTGTTGGGCTTGTCACCAATAGGGGTTTTATTTGCACATTATTTTATCATTAGGGGCTAATGTAGGCCCATAGGCTAATTCGAACTCCTTAGGAGGCTACATATTGATGTTAGATACATTCATTTGGATCATCACTTGACTTGGGATCTCTCTAATCATAGAGAACTTCACATTTTTTCCTTGGAGAAGATTTTTTGAAGATGGATGAATTTTGACGTATGGATTTGGACTATTTTTATTGTCTTGGAGCTTTGTCTTGCAAATGAAATGCTGGTTGGACATATTCTATAACGTTTTAAGCGAATTTTGACATTATTATTCTTGTTGCCGCATACTGCTAAAATTAGGGCTAGTTGTTGCATAATTGAAATGTGGAATTAAGCATGTTTTAGCTAATTTAATGTATGGACCAATGTTATATGAATGAAATGTCCTAGAGATTATTTGTCTCAATAAGCTTGCATCATTTGCTTTGAAGTATAAATGCTTGAAGGTCACTTTTCTTTTCTTTCTCTGAACATTGGATGAAGCTGACTTTCCAAGCCTCCTTGATCAAGAAACCAAGTTCTTACTCATCATCATCCTTGACTCCATATCCCCAAGTGAATTAACCATTGATCCCTCAAAAAGGGTGATCATTCTAACCCTCTTTTTACCCTTTTCCCCTTTTGCCCTAGGTCTAGCCCCATTAGGTCACCTAGGGCATCAATTTCCCAAGAATTGACCCAAGGAAAAATTTCGATCTCTTACATGCTACTGCGTTGGTGGGTCCCCTCCCTCTCCTCCAAATTTGAGGCAATTCTAATGGTGCAATCTCTGGGAATCCCAAGCCCTAGCTCCAGGATCGAATTTTGCCTAGGCATCCCCGAGGCTAGACCTCAGGATCAATTCAACCTTTTGAAGTAAATATTCTTGTTTCATCCTTTCTTTTCACCTTGTCTAGGATAGGAACATCATCGGTTGCTGCATTCCATCCCCGAACCTGCACTGGGTCCACTTGGCCCCATGTGTCCCACTTCTCAATAAAGATTATTTGTCAAGGACCATTTGGGAATCCAAGTTTCGCAAGGATTATAGGGATTGAGAACCTCGTCTATAAGCCTATTCCTTCTCCCTCAACCCTCCAATCCTCAACCCTTACCCCTCGAGGACCAAGTCTTTTGCTTAAAGAGCAAGCAAGTTCCATTCTTCACTCCATCCTTGGGAAAGGATTTCCAAGTTCACTTTCCACCTATCCATTGACATATACTTTACAAGTGATCCCTACACTATCGGGACTCCTCCCATCGGTAAAAGTCTGTAAAGAGCAGGGAGACTTAGTTGTGGTGACAGTAGGCTAAGCCTCCACCGCTGCCCTTAACCTAGCAATTCCCCTTTTAGGAACCCCTTTTAGGTCCCCTACTGGTTTGAGTAGTAACATTTTTGGCACTGTTGTTGGGGACATGAGACGTGTTTTGTTCCTCGTACGACATATTGACATATCATTATTGGCGACTCCACTGGAAGAATGAAGCCCTAGTTCTTCATTGAGCTTTGAAGTTAATGCTTGTACAGTGAAGCAAGCATCTATCAAGGCACCTCAATTCACCCTAGTGACTCGATTATAATCTTAATATGCAAAATCATAGAGGATGGAGATTTCTCTTGGTCCTATATTTGAAAAACTCAATAACCAAGAGATTCAAGAGCTGCAAAAGAAAGTTGCCGAATATGCACGAACTTTTCAAAATATGTTGGAAGACATGGATATGGAATTCATGCTCACCCTCTCAGGGACTACGCTGCCTCTCTCGGCGTTGTTCTGCCTCTCTGCTATGTATTCTTCGGCCTCGGACTGATGTTCTCTTGTCGAACTGCCCCTCACTACAACTTAGACCACTAGCACAATTTTCTCAACAAACCTCGCCCTAGAAAAATCGAAATCTTTGATTTATTCAGTGTGTCTCCAACTGACCCTCAAGCCTCCTCTTGTACTTTTCCTGTTGATGAATCAATGGTCAAGATTAAGTCCCTAATCAATGACTAATATTAGAACTGGCTTGATCCTCGTCACTTAGAACTTTCTCACCCATATTCTTATTAATACACATTAATATTTTTATTTTCCTAAGTTTAGACTTAGGAACCCATTAAAAATATTAATTATTTTAATAACTCCTCATCCGGGTGGAATTTCTCCAAATGATTTCTAGGTTCTGGAGATCTCATGTGTTCTAGCTCCTCCACCAAATTTGGAGCTAGAGCACATCCGATGCTACCCAAAATCAACATAAACAGTGCTATTAAGATGGAGATTTAACTAAACAATTAAGCTTTGTAAACATTTCATTTGAAATCAATGGTATGAGCAGTGATTGATAAGTTCGATGTGTTAATAGCTTCTTTAGTTCTGTAAGTTCTTTCAACTTTCCTTTCTAGCTCAGCAAGGGCCCACCGAAGCCATCAGGGTAAAGTTTTTATTATAGTTATTGTGAATATAGCTTGGTTTGTGCATGAAGAGTAATTAGTATTATAATTCAATTCCAAAGCATTTGCTGTAATTACAGTTTTGCTGTAATTACAGTTTTGCTTTATGCAAATAATTTGTTTGAGAGTGTGTGATATAAGTCTAGAGCTATTAGTTTTTGAGTAATACTTCATTGATTGTGTGAATGCAAACTTTATTTCTCAAGTTGCATGTTTAATTGTTGATTTCTATTTTGAAGAACAGGAAAAGCTAAGTCAAAATATCTCACCATTCACCCGCATGTGTTGTTAAGTGAAGACTCTTGTTACAACTAACATTTCTTGTATAAGAATGCATCGTTTCTTTCAAAACTAGTTAAATTAGGAATGATTGCTTTGTTTGATTGCAGTAAGTTGATTTTAGCCAATTGCTATAGGAAAATAGAGTTGAATCCATATTTTTATTTCATGAGCCTGTAAATGGACAGAGTTATTACCTAAGCAAGAACCTTTAAATCACATGCTTGTTGAAGTTTTATTTATGAGTTTTGCTTTCTAATCTTTAAGTTGTGTAAGGAGGATAGATTGAAAATTGTAAGAATGAAGTATTGGTTTTGAATGCTTCTTATCTAGACTATACTCATTAGGCATAGGAACTTATCTGTTATCGGCACATATAGTGCATCAGCTCTATTGATTATGATTCCCTGGTTGATAATTTAATTTGTTGCGATATATCACTCATATAATTGCCCCAACAATGTGGCCGAAAGAAAGAACACAACTATCATGGTAGCAATCAAAGCTATGTTGCATGATCAGAAGCTACCAAAGGTTCTATGGGGAGAAGTTTTTAACATTGTTGTCTATGTCGAAAACAGATCTCTACACTGAGCCTTAAACAACAAGACTCTTGAAGAAGTTTTCACTGGTGAAAAGCTTGAGGTTGGGCACTTGAAGATCTTTGGTTGCCCTATCTACTTCCATGTGCCAAAGCAAAAGAGGACCAAGCTGGAAGCTTCAGGTAAGAAAGGTATGTTTGTTGATTATTGTGAAAATTCTAAAGCTTACAGAATATACATGCCTGGTCAAAGAACTATAGAGTTTAGCAGGGATGTAACATTTGACGAAGATGCAACTCTTGGAAACACAAGAGACACTCCTCTTCCTCCTACTAATGTAAATAAACAAGATGATGCCTTTGAAATTCAAGAACATCCTGAACCCGAGTCTGATCTTCTTGATGAGCCCATGGACCCCTTGGATCCTCCTCCATGTGATCCTCTTGTGAAAAAGAGACCATTATGGCTTCGTGACACTCTACAAGATGTTGATAGAGAGAAAGCAAGAAACCATATCAATTCCTAGGATACGTTGTAGCCATGAGCAACATTATTCAGGCTGAACCATGCACTTTTGAAGAAGCAGTGAAAGATCAAGTATGGAAGGATGCAATGGTTGAAGAATATGAGTCCATCATACATAATAATGTATGGGAAGTAGTTCCAAGACCCAAAGGTAAGTCTATCGTGACTTCTTAATGGTTGCATAGAATTAAACATGGCACAGATGGCAATATTGAAAAATATAAAGCCAGATTTGTGGCTAGAGGTTTCTCTCAGAAAGAGGGAATAGACTATCATGATATTTTTGCACCTGTTGCCCTACATACTACCATCTGACCTATTGTGGCTCTAGTTGCTAGCCAAGTATGTACTCTTCATCAAATGGATGTGAAAAATGTTTTTTTGCATGGCTTCCTCAAGGAAGAAGTATTTGTGGAGCAACCACAAGGCTTTGAAGTACATGACCAAAAAACTCATATGTGTAGACTGAAGGAAGCTCTTTATGGATTGAAGCAAGCCCCAAGAGCTTGGTATGCCCGCATTGATAGCTTCTTGATGAAGCTTACTTTTACTAGAAGCAGTGTTGATCCAAATCTCTACTTCAAAACAGTCCAAGGTATGCCTTTGATTTTGGTATTATACGTTGATGACTTATTCTTGACAAGTGGAGAACCTCTTATCCTCCAGTGTAAGAGGGAGTTAGCTTCTGACTTTGAAACGAAAGATCTTAATTTGATGCACTACTTTCTAGGCCTAGAGGTATGGCAAAGACCTAATGAGATTTTCCTTTCTCAAGGAAAATAAGTTGTCAAGCTACTGGAAAGATTTGGTATGACAAAATGTAAGTTCATGAATACACCAATGGAAATGAATTTCAAGAAGTTATGTGGTGAAGTTGCAAGTCCTGATTTGACAAATCCTTCTAAGTATCGGCAACTGATTGGGGCACTGATGTTCTTAGTGGAAACTAGACTGAACATATGTTTGTGGCTAATACTCTGAGCCAATATATGATTAAGCCATCACATGCACACTAGATTGTTGCAAATCATGTGTTAAGATACCTGCATGGGATCATCAATCTTGGATTGAGATATACTGTCGAAGATGTGAGACTACATGAGCACTCTGATGTTGATTGTGTTAGTAACTCTAGTGACAGAAAGACCACATCTGAATGTTGCTTTAGCTTGGAATCTGCCATGATATCTTGGATGAGCAGAAAGCAGAAGTCTGTAGCCCTTAGCATGGCTGAAACTGAGTACATTGCTACTAGCATGGCTAGTTGTGAGGTAGTATCATTGAGGAAGCTCTTTGGAGAGTTGTTTGAGCATGTACTAGATACGATAGTAATTTACTGTGACAATAAGAGTGGGATTCGATTTGCAGAAAATCTTGTGTTCCATGACAAGTCCAAGGACATTGAGATTAAATATCAATATATATGGGATATGGTGCAGGGAGGAGCAGTGAGACTCCATCCTATTGCAACTAATGATTAGATAACTGACATACTTACCAAGCCTTTGCCAAAAGGGAAGTTCTTGGTATTTAGAGAGCAGCTTGGACTGTCAGATGTGACCCTTCCTAGTAGGGGTAGTCATGGATGATCGAGAACACTGAGCTATACTCTTCCCTCTTGTTTGAGCTCACAAGTTGGGAATGGAGCCAAAAGAGCTCCTGGGGTTGAGAGTGTTATTTTTTATATCATTGAATGTGTTCTGGCCATGAAATTTGGTGGAGAGGCTAGAATACATGTATTCTCCAAAACCTAGAAATCGTTTCTGAAAATTCCACCTAGAGACGACTTAATAAAATAATTAATCATTTTAATTGGTTCTTAAGTCTAAACTTAGGGAATATGATTAATTAAAGGGTATTAATTAATTCATCGTGAGAATCTTCTAAAAAAAGACATGGATCGAGTTCTAGTAAATCTTAGCCATCGATTATGTTTTAATCTTGGTCGTTGATGTCTCAACGAGAGATTATAAGAAGAAAGTCGATGGGACTTGGAGAACACACACCAACAACTACTCAGTTGCCCAGGCAGATCGATTCTCTCAGTGGTTGAAGTTTAGCAGAGGAGATAGAGTCAGAGGGTGAGTTGCAGGGGAGAGAGAGAGGGTATCAGCAATGATCCGAGAAGTGCAGAACGAGTTTCGGAAGAGACTGACTGAGAAGAGACGTAGTCCATTAGAGCTCTGTGCAGAGGGTGATGCAGAGACCCAGCATATGGATAAAGGGTCCATCTCGAGGTCAAGGAATCGTTGTGGAGAGTGAGAAATTTATCACTAAATTTCTCTCAGTATTTTTCCTCTGTTCTGATGTTCAAACTTCAAATTCTTGTACTTGAACTTCTGTTGAAGAATTAATAAAGAAACCCTCATCTGTTGCGCCGGTTTTCCCAAGTTGGGTTTTTTCGGAGACAATTGTCCTAAAATAACTATGTCAATATTTTTATGTGCACTAGAATTTCTCTAATTTTCCAACATTTATTTTTCCGTTGTATTTGTTTTGTGAAGGTTGCAGTGTATATGTTTCAATATTTGTCATAGGAAACTGCAAAAAGTTTGTTTAATTAATTTAACAAATAGAAGAAATATTATCAGTCGCTGCAGTACGATTCTGGGTTCCGGAATTTTCACATGGTATCAGAGCGCAAATCGTAAGCCAGAGAGCTTACTACTAGAAGGGAAGAGGAATTTCGAAGCTCTGTGTAGGCTGCAGTTTGAAACCCTCAGAGTGCAGTTCCTTTTGGCCAGGAGGGTCGAGTTTTTGACAAAAGGTCTATTTCTCTAAGAGAGTCGATAGAGAAATTAGATTTTCCAGATCAAAGAGTACCAGAGGTAGAGAAAGAAACAGTATTTTTCCTGCAACACAGATCTTCAACTAGGACGCAGTTATTTTGCAGCAGTTTGCCAATGCAAAATAACGCCGGGAAGGAAAGGATAAATAGCACAAAAAATCATGCATAGAATCAACAATCATGAAGCCTCGGTTATCTTCCATGTTGGAAGATGAGTCCGCATGCTTGTCAAGTTCAGCATCATCTGGTGTTTGGTACATTGATAGTGGAGCTTCAACTCATATGACAGGAGTTAAAGAACATTTCCCTAGCTATCAAAAGGAGCAGATGGACTTCCAAATCACTATGGGCAACAAAACTAAATGTACTCTGGTAGGGAGAGGCACCATAGAATTTCAAACAGAAACAAGAACCAACACCAACACTACTAATGTACTACATGTGCCAGGATTAGGTATGAATCTAATTTCAGTGTCCCAGTTACATGACAAGGGGTACGATGTACACTTCCTAGGGAAGAAAGTGTACGTCAAACACTCTAGCTGGAAGAAGGTGAGATAGATTGGAGCTCGAAGCAACAGGCTATACAGGTTGCAACTCGATTCTCCAATGGCATTGATAAGCAGTGATAGTAGTAGTGGGAAGGAGCTATGTTGCATGAAACTTCTAGAAACCCGACGTTTCGAGCCGTACCTGTACCTGAAACTTTGAAACCCTGCTGAAACTCAGCCAAAACTCGACCATCATATAACCATCTATGAGAGTTAATATAGACTTGGTTTTCCTTCAACTTCAAAATTGTCATCTATGGGTGTTATTCCCCTTTTTCTCAGGACAAAGTGTTATTCACTTATTTATAACTTTTTTATATATTTATATACATATATGATGTTTCAGCTGATGTTTCCATTTTTGGGAGGTGACATTTCTAAACGTACCCGTTTCGAAAACTCTAAAACGTTTCGACATTTCGTGCAACTTAGGGAAGGCGCTGAACGAACTATGGCACAAGAGGATGAGACATTTATATCATGTAGCACTTAGAATGCTCAAAGAAACTGTAACAAGAGTTCTAGTTCTCAGCACAGAGCACGATGATGTGTGTAGAGGATGCGTACTTGGGAAGTATGCAAAGGCAGCGTATCCTAGAAAATGACAGTAGAGAAAATAGCGTCTTGGGACTGATACACTCATATATTTGCGGTCCTATGTCCACTAGAGCTCTTAGCGGTGGAGAATATTTCGTCACCTATATAGATGATCATTCCAAGAAGACTTGGATCTATTTCTTAAAAACCAAAGATGAGGTCTTTGATCAGTTCAGAGAGTTCAAGTCTCTCGTAGAAAACACGACAGGGAAAAAGATCAAGGTGTTACGTTCAAATAATGGTGGAGAATACATAGATAAAGACTTCACATACTTTTGCGCAAAGAAAGGCATCAAAAGAGAATGGACAGCTCCATATAATCCTTAGCATAATGGAGTAGCGAAGCGAAAGAAAAGAACAATAGTTAGGGCTGCAAAGGCTATGATGTATGACAAGGATTTGCCTACATTTTTATGGGCAGAGGCATGCAACACAGCGGTGTACATTCAAAACAGAACACCTCATAGAGCATTGGGGAAGAAAACGCCAGAGGAGCTCTTCATAGGAAAGAAGCCTTAAGTAAGTCACTTAAAGATATTCGAGAGTATGGCTTACTGCCACATACTAGATGAAAAGCACAGTAAATTGGATCAGACTGCAAAGAAGAGGTTCCTTGTAGGGTATAGCGAGACCTCAAAGGCATACAGGATCTACATTCCCAGCAGTAGGAAGATTGTAGTGAGACAAGATGTAAAGTTCATGGAAGACAGAGCTTTCAGAAGATCTCGATAAATGCCTGCAGGTGATCTGTCAGTAGAAGTTCCGTTAGTATAGCAATAGGGACAAGTGGGACAAGCAGGAGGACAATCACAGGGGTCAAGTACGGTAACCAATACCAATATCTCCTCAAGGGTAGGATATCCAAGGTATTCTCAGCAGAAAAAGTAGCAGGAACAGGAGGAGGAACTAATTGAACCTCCCACCACAAGTGGTAGGCCCAGTAGGGAAGTGCGTCAAACCTTGAGAGACGCAAAGGAGTTTGTCAGAGCTCCTAGGATAGACAAGAGACAGCGCAGGCAGCGTGACACATATCAAGCTTTGGTAGCTCAGGTTACAGAACCCTCCATCTTTCAGGGAGCCGCACAGTAACAGGTGTGGGTGGATGCCATGGTAGAAGAATGCAATTCTATCATGACAAATGATGTTTGGGAGGTAGTGCCTAGACCAGAAGACAGATTAGTTGTAGGTTCCGGATGGGTTTACAAGATCAAGTACACTGGCAGTGTAGAGAAGTACAAGGTTAGATTCGTGGCGAAGGGGTATGCGCAGAAGGAAAGGATAGACTATGAGAAGACTTTCGCCCTAGTTGCCAAATATAACTCTATCAGATCTGTTATATCTCTAGCAACGTAGCTAGGATGGGAGATTCACCAGATGGATGTCACGACAACATTCTTGAACGAGGTGATAGAAGAAGAGGTGTATATAGAGCAACCTAAAGGCTTCGAAACTCATGAGAAGCACACTTGTGTATGCAGGTTGAAGAAAGCCCTATATGGGCTCAAATAGGCACCCAGGGCGTGGTATGGTCAGATTGACAATTATTTGCAGCAGTTGGGATTCATCAAGAGTGATGCAGATCCTAATCTCTACTATTTGATGGTGGAGAATGAGACTCTAATTTTGGTTTTGTATGCAGATGACTTGTTTTTGACAGGATCATCAAGGCTCATAAAGGACTACAAAAGGAACTTTTGATGCACTATTTTCTAGGATTGGAAGTGTGGCAGAAGAATGTGGAGATCTTCCTTGGGCAAGGGAGATATGCTACAAATATTCTGAAGAGATTCAAAATGCAAGATTGCCGACCCATGACGACGCCCATGATCACCAATTGGAAGAAGATGGATGCATCAGAGGACCAGGAAGTCAACCCCACCTTGTACAAACAACTCATTGGGTCGCTCATGTATCTGGTTAACACTAGGCCAGACATTTGTTTCGCTGTCAATACCCTTAATCAGTTTATGGTAGAACCGAAAAGGGTACATTGGGTAGCAACTAGGCACATTCTTATATATGTGCATGGAACAGTCAGATATGGGTTGAAATATACTCGAGGAGATGACGTCGGATTATGCGGATTCATGGATGCAGATTGGGCAGGTATTTCAGTGGACAGGAAAAGTAACTCTAGGTACTACTTCAGTGTTGGATCAGGGATGGTCTCTTGGTGTAGCAGGAAGAAGAAGCCAATAGCACTGAGCTCAACAAAAGCTGAATATATGGCAGCCAGCACAACTACGTGCAAAGCTATATGGCTTAGGAATTTGCTCGTGAGTTTGTTCAAGAAGAAGATGGGAGCGACCATTGATTACTGTGATAATCAGAGTTGCATAAAACTCTCTGAGAATCCAGTATTTCATGATAGGTTAAAGCACACTGATATCAAATATCATTTCATCAGACATTGTGTTCAGCTTGGGGCAATCCAACTGCAGTATGTTCCCACAAGAGATCAGGTAGTAGACATACTCACGAAAGCACTAGGGAGAGCTAAGTTCATCCAGTTCAAAGAACAGATGGGTATGGTGGAGAACCCGTTTTAGTGGCAGAAACAAATGGATTCTTAGTTGCAGCAGCAGCAGATGAGAGGGAGTTGCAGTGCAAATGCAGTGTTGGCAGTAGTTCAATAGGGCCAGCAACAACATAGATGCTGCGTATATTAGAGTTGTGCAGTAGTTGGTGGGCAACAACAACTAGACATCAACAGCATAACAGAAGATGATGCAAAGATAGGATGTTGCTTTAGTGGACTACAGCGCTAGAACACGTTCCTTGCTAAGAGGGAGTGTTATTTTTTGTAGCATCGGATGTGTTCTAGCCACGAAATATGGTGGAGAGGCTAAAATACATGTATTCTCCAAAACCCAAAAATCGTTTCTGGAAATTCCACCTAGAGACGACTTAATTAAAATAATTATTCATTTTTAATGGTTCCTAAGTCTAAACTTAGGGAATATGATTAATTAAAGGGTATTAATTAAGTCATCGTGAGAATCTCCTAGAAAAAGACATGGATCGAGTTTTAGTTAATCTTAGCCATCGATTATGTTTTAATCTTGGTCATGATGTCTCAACAAGAGATTATAAGAAGAAACTCGATAGGACTTGGAGAACACACACCAACAGCTACTCAATTGCCCAGGCAAATCAATTCTCTCAGTGGCTGAAGTTCAGCAGAGGAGATAGAGCCAGAGAGTGAGTTGCAGGGGGGAGAGAGAGAGTATCAACAGTGATCCGGGAAGTGCAGGACAAGTTCCGAAAGAGACAGAATGAGGAGAGACATAGTCCACTAGAGCTTTGCGCAGCTACTATGCAAAGGGTGACACAGAGACCCGGCGTATGGAAAGAGGGTTCATCTTGGGGTCAAGGAATTGTTGGGGAGAGTGAGAAATTTCTCACTAAATTTCTCTCAGTATTTTTCCTCTATTTTAATGTTCGAATTCTTGTACTTGAATTTCTGCTAAAGAATTAATAAAGAAACCCTCATTTGTGGCACTTGTTTTCCCAAGTTGGGTTTTTCGGGTGACCATTGTCCAAAAATAACTGTGTCAATGTTTTTATGTGTGCTAGAATTTCTCTAGATTTTCCAACATTTATTTTGCCATTGTATTTGTTTTGTGAAGGTTGCAGTGTATATGTTTCAATATTTGTCATAGGAAACCGCCAATAAAATTTTTAATTAATTTAACAAATAGAAGAAATGTTATCAGTTCCTGCAGTAGGATTCCGAGTTTCGAAATTTTCACATAGGGATCTCTTGGTTGTAGGTTTTGCGCGATCCTTGTCATGTGTTGACAAGTAGTAATCACTTCTCCCATCAAGTTTGGGACTTGCTAAGAGTATACCCCACTATGCATCCTACCCATAAGTTGGGCTTGTTGGGATAGCCACCCATCTGGCCAATGGGTGTGGTAAAGCTTGGTTGTGTGTGATCTTTGTCATATGTTGACAAGTGGTAATCCCCCCAAGCAGAGATGAGACTTGGTTGTGTGCGATCTTGGTCACGCTTTGATAAATGGTAATCCCCCCTAAGTCTATGGATGCAGGTGTTCTACCACTTGACTCTTATGGTAAAGCTTGGTTATGCGTGATCCTTGTCATGTGTTGACAAGTGGTAATCCCCCCAAGCAAAGGTGAGACTTGGTTGTGCGTGATCCTTGTGATGTGTTGACAAGTGGTAATCCCCCCAAGCAGAGGTGAGACTTGGTTGTACACAACACTAGTCAAAGCAAAGGTGAGACTTGGTTATGCGCAACACTAGTCAAAGCAGAGGTGAGACTTAGTTGTGTGTGATCCTTGTCATGTGTTGACAAGTGGTAATTCCCCCAAAGCAAAGGTGAGACTTGATTGTGCATAGTCCTTGTCATGTGTTGACAAGTGGTAATACCCCCAAGTTTGTGTCAAAGTGGGAAGATCAGTGGATATAGAGTGATAGATGAATCTCCCCTATGATGATTCTTCTTCATTAGATTGAGACATCATTGTTCCAGAGCAGAGATGAACAAAAATGAGCAGAGAAAGCAAAGATCTTTGTTATACAAAGAAATTCCTCCCTAGCTGAGAGGAAGTATTGAAAATTGGCAGTTCAGGGATGAATTTCCTTAAATAAAAACTTATTTCTAACAATTCTGGAGCAACTTTCTAAAAATTGAAATTCATGTCTAGCATCTCAAGTATGACTTTACAAAAATAGTAAATTACCTAACATCAATTGGTAATCAAGTATTCTTGATGGAAAATCATTTAACTTACCATTAATCAATCCTAATAGTTCAATCTCGACTTAATCATCAATATTATTAATATTATTATTATTATCCTTTATGATATTATGATATTATTATTAAAAAGGATTATGAATCACCTTATCTTCATCACCTCAATCATTTCGCACCTCTCTCCTTGATGTCTCACATAGCACTTTGTAACTCTCTCTCTCTCTCTCTTAATGATACGTTACACTCTCTCTTACGCACTCATTAAAGTCACGACATATTCCTCCTACACATGCATTAAAGGAATGTCATAAAAGATTCCTCCTACACTCTCTTAATGGCATAAGTTACTAAGGCATGCATTCCTCTCTTAACGGCATAAGTTACTAAGGCATGTGTTCCTTTCTTAACAGCATAAGTTACTAAGGCATGCATACCTATTCTTAATGGCATAAGTTACACTCCCCTAAATGGCATATGTTACTTTTCCTCAAGGCATATGCATTGACAAGAATTCATTGGTCTTATATATGTGTCTCATGTCTTCTCACCTTACTACTATTACTTGTGCATTGTGAAAGAAGAATTCGAACTTGAAAGAGAGAGTTGGAGAAACTTGAAGAAGATTGTGAGAGAGAGAGACTTGGAGAGTAAGAGCGGAACTTGGTGAGCCAAGGTTGATTCAGTGCTTCACTGTTTCAGTGTTGATTCAGTTGAAGGGAATGTTGATTCAGTGTTTGCATCTGTTGCTGCTACCAGTGATCTTCATGCTACAGCTTGTTCAGATTTGGGTGAACTTACTCATTCTCTTGATCTCTCATTTTACTTTGTATCTCTTCTGAACAATTGATATCTAATAGAAGAAGAATACAGTTGGGTTTTCTCCTTGTGGGTTTTGCTCTAGTCATTGCGCCTAAATTCTTTGTCTCATTTTGTTCTTGGTTGTCTTCTATTGTGCATTTGGTTTATGTTCTATCTATAATTGTTTATGTTCTTGGTTTGCTTAACTGATATTGCAGCAGGAAGAAGTTTTGTAATAAATAATTGTTACAGCATAGAACATCAGAATTTCAACAATATGAACATGGATCCACCCAGATCTGCACAAGATCTACCATGTAAATGGTTCCTTCAATCCTAGAAATGTATCTCATGCTACTAAAACGGATCTTGTGCCAGCTAGCCCTTGCACACTAGATCCTGAGCAAATAACATTAAATTTTTTTGGTTTATGTTTTTATTTTTTTTATGATATTTGCCACCTCTTTGAAACCATAAAAAGAAGATACTCTATTCAGATTTTTAGTTAGATTACTTATTAGTAATTTCTAGGCTGTATAGTTGTATAAGCAAGTTATTTATTATCTATAAGCTTATATGCACATGATAATGCTAGTAGGAAAGGTCTGACACATCAAAATCTTAATTTTCAATTTTTTATAATGCTAACAAGAAAGCTTTGAGACAATGAATAGATAATCATATATAGTGTACAAAGGATGGTTGTTTCATTAATACTTTAATTAAATCAATCCCATCCAACTCTAGATGAGGAGTTCTCTTAGAGCAATATGGTACATAGACTATAGCATGTTCTCAAATAGTGTATAATATTCATTTACCACTGTAACTAGATGGGAATTTTCAGATTTTGAGAGTAATCTCAAGGAAGATGACAGGTTGATCATGATGTAGAGTTGAAATATTCAAATGATGAGCATGTCGACCCATTTTTGGACATGTAGTTAGACCTACTCTACATCATCATACCAATAGAGTGATCATTGACAATACACTCAATTTTGTATTTACAGTTATCCTTTTTGTATAAAGCATGATGCATTATGATTTCAGTCTTCAGATTTATAAGTTATCTAATGATTTCAGTCCTAATTTTGTGATTCATTAATGATTTTGATTTTTAACTTTAAATATGAATTAAAAGAATATTATTGTATTGTGTACGTGATGTTTCCAAACCATCCCCAGATCCTGGCTTTTCAAAAATCTTGTGGATCCGTATCCTTTTCCATTTCCAACTTAGCTCCCTGAGATCTTGGTTGCCCTCAACAACTGAGTGGAAACTTGCAGTCCCTTCCTCCTCGCTTGAAGTGGTAAGTGTACTAATTGTGTAATAGTGCAATACTTCACTGTAACCACTATAGCATAACACACCAAAACAAAATGTATCCGCATGGAGATAATCCCCCCCGCCCAAACCTGAGTTAAACAACATAGCTGAAAAAAGAAAGTGAAAATAAGTATATTTAAATGTAAAAAGCCTTGCTCTTTGAATAATAGCACAATTTTAATTTGTATCAAAAGAGTGGTTTCCAAATGCCACAACAAAAATTTAAACCTTTCCTTTTTCTTTTCCTTTAAAAATTAAAATTTATTTCTCATCCTACGTGGACAAAATTTGTCAATCTCAATAGAAAGAATTGAAATAAAAAGACAAAATTACAACAAATAAACAATGCATTCTAGTAGGACAATAATCTTTAAATTAAATCATTTTGTGAAGCAAGTGCTTTCAGTGATTATTAAGGAAAGGTAGCCTGGCATTTCAACAAAACACTACTGACCTTGACCTCATAAAATTTGGTAATCCGTTTACATACCTACAAGAACAACCCCCAAGGGTTCTGCAAGACCAGACAAAGAAGCTAACTTAAAAGCCTGCCACTTGCTGTCACAATATAAACAAGTATAGTATTAAATAACCATGTGCTTCTGTTCCACTCACTCCTGTGTCACTAAATGAATATTATTATAGCACTAATATTCCATGATTATTCTACAGATTGAGAAAATATGCACATGTGCAGCGCTAGAGCATGACATTTAATCCTATCCATGGAAAGCAAAAAAAAATCAATTTCACATTTCTACTTCAATCATAGATGACATTGAGATTAGGAAACCCATAGTTTTTTGGGTTGGAAGTGCTCCCAGAAACACACCCCTAGGGACTGCAATGCATAACACGGACTTCTCTCAGCTTACAGATGCCAGGTCTAAAAAGTGTCTCTTCTGCCAAATTTGCCCATGACTTGCACCCAGCCTTATCCCTTTTTAACATAGCATTCAGGTGGGGCTCACCATAGTAAGAATGGAACCCTGGTGGAAAGCTCAACATTCCATCAACGTCATGAACCAAGGTCCCATTGGCAAGAAACCATACTTAGAGGACAAAACAAATTACTATATAGAGTAAGAGATATATAATTCAATCAGGCTGAATATGAAAAAGCAGTAGACATCCATTAAAATGGCCAAGTATATCTCTGCAAAACACGGGACAGCTAACAGTTTATAAATGTCAATGTTAAAATTAGTGTTGTAAAGGAAGCCTCTACAACGATTCATAGAGTGACATTTATTTGGGATGGAGATGCATTACCTTTCAGTAGCAAAGTATACAGGCAGTGCAACGGCTATTCCCTGCAGAACAGAGATATACGTGAACAAATCCATACATTTTCTTTACATCATGTGATTTCATGAAAATCAGAAATTGCAGGCGATCTTTCAACATCATCTCCTCTATAATAATGGATACGACAATTAAAACCATAAAAATTCACAGAAAAGAAAAGGATGTATATATTACTAGTAAAGAATAAAGTCACAATGCAAAGAAGAGATGGATAGCATTGTAAACTGTAATACACCTTATAAGTGTTTGGTTTGTGAAAAACAGGAAGATGGTATCAAGCATGTCTTCTCACTTTTGTCTTTAGTCATGTCTCTTGTACCATTTTGAATGCACGAATTGTTTTAAGATAATAAAAATGTGTCTAACAAGGATTTATACAGCTCAAGTTTGAAATACTCATACTTAGTAATAAAAACCTCGGTGTGATCCTTCAGAAACAGATGGCTTTAAATGTGAAATGCAGTTTTAAGGTTGAGAAATATGAAAATTGGAGTTTTCAGTTCGAGTATCTGCAGCTACAAAGCTAGAAACCAGTGAATGCCTGGAAACTACAACTTCGTTATTTGTAAGCATTATACTAGATTAAAAAAAAAAAAATTGTTTATACCAATATCCATAACAACATACCATCATTCATGAAACATAATTCATTCCTATGTATAGTACAAACTGCAGCATATGCCATGGATTTTAGAGTTGTCCTTCATGAGTTCTTAACCAATCAAAAATCATTCTGCGAGGACACGTTCATTTGATAGCACACCCAAACATATGCTTAGTGATGGACATTGTGATTATTGATGCACCGACTGCCTGAGGTATGCTCCTATCAAGGAATTGGGCAACTGATTTGGGTGGCAACATTCAGATGGACCTGTCTTATGCCACCATTCTCATTGGTGATGGAAAGTTTGTGACTCTACATAAGGAACATTTGAGAAAAAACCATATAGAAGATCCAAGAAATCCAGATAAAAAACTGGTATGTTTCAGTGATGCTTCTGTGTAGTGTCCCAGGGTAATTTTGCCCTTAGGTTTTTCATTTTTCTGGGGTTTTCAATAAATCACAACAGAATACCTCCATTCATTCAAATAACAGTGGCTTTCATTTGTGATGCATGAATATAAAAAATCTTCAACAGTGAAACAACAAAACTTTAATAAAATGGGGCTGTCTGCCCAACGAATAATCCACAGTGCAGTCCTGATTTCAAATATTTAGTAAACCACCGCAATTCTAACACTATCTAGTCTACTGTTGCTACACTAATTATGACTTACTGTCTAAGACCCTGTTCCAGCTATGATTGCTTCTGCTTCTTATGGAAGAAGTTCCTCTTCACTGTAGAGAGGTCCAAGCCCTTTGTTCTGTCAATGAACATGCTCCTGTATTGTTCCTTCAAAGAACGCACTCCCGTAAATTAACTTGCTGTCAGAATTGGGGTTGATTATGCCTTGTCTTGCTGCTCAATCATTCTGCCTCCTGGTTCAGGCTAGTACCAGGAGTAAGCCGATGTGAACTTCTATTATACAACCCTAATCAGACGGAACACTCGACTTGTCTTACTGGCCACAGCCCTGCAGCTGCGGCCTATGGCTAGGCCCCGCAGCTCAGCCCTACTGTGACTGCAGAGTGTATTTTTGGAACCTTTGCAAATTGCAGCATCTGGAATGACCTTAGCTGTGCCTCTGCTGCCCTCAACAGCCCCAGACTATCCTTCACAAACCGCAGATCATTCTCTATTGTCAAAAAAACACAGGCCGAATCTTCCAACTGAACAAGGAACATCTCAATGTGCCAAAATGAGATCAGAACTGCTCCTAAAAATGTGATGTGCCAAAACAAAGAAAATAGGTGTCTAGGTAGGGTGGGATCACCTCCACCAAAGCTAATCAAGAAGAAGGGGTCTTAAAACCCTCAGAACCTCAGTGCATGAAAACAGTGACATATGATCCAAACCAATGATGAAAAAGTAATTCCAACTCTCCTTTATTTATAGATTCCCTCAAGGGGTCTCTCAAATGTGAGGGGTTGCAAGTGCAACCCCCAATTTGGGCCTTTTTTACCTAGCCAACCAAAAATTTACCCAATGTGTCCCAAAATTTACCAGAGGAATGGGGCAACTTCACATCAAGCATCTATGGGAAGAAGGAAGCTGCTCCATTGAATGAACTATGGTCATTGTGCAAAATGAAAGAAACCAGGCTAAAGACAAAAATCAATGTAGGGTCAAGCGAGCAAGCTCAAGCATTTGCTGCCATGCCTAGAAGAAAAGGGAAGTTTGGGAAGCTTGGTCCTCAGAAAAAGAAGCAGAACATGTCGAAGGTCCAACGCTATGGTTGTCATGAATATGGGCACTACAAGAGAGATTGTCCAAAGCTCAATAAGGACAACAACAAAAGAGGAAGGGAAGAAGCCCATATCACTGAAGAAGTGGAAGAAGCTAGAAAGAAGAAATCCAAAAAGGAGGAAATAAAAGATCTCTACTATGATTGAGATCGTCTTCCTCACCTAGTTCTCTTCAAGTTTTTGTTTCAAGTTTTCTGTTGTAAAGTATAACTATCATGGTAGGAATCATTAGAAGCATGATAGGATGCATCATGTTAGGAGATGGCATCATAGAAGCATACGATTGAAAGCAAGATCTCGTGACATCATCATAAAGAAGCATGAAAGATAGCTGAAATAGAAGTCTATGGTTGTCCCCTATAGAAGGATGTAGCTCTTGGTAACCTCATTAGAAGCATAAGTAGTACTTATGAGAAAAAGAATGTCATCTAGTATAGAGCTCATCATACATCATTCAAAAAGGAGCATTTGCAGGATGAGGAATATCAAGATCCTCTGTTGGAATCTTCATCGGAAGGTTCACCTACTGGAAGAAGTGTCTCGCCGAGAATTCCACCTTGTATGGGATTCATGGAATGATGGTATTGTGAAAATCTCTGAATCTAACACATCAGAAACCCCTATTGCAATATCTGGTTTACTATCTCCTACTTGTTCTTTACATTAACAAGTTATTTAATAACATAAATATCGAAGTAAACACAATTGCAGCCTTCACAAATATACAGATCAACAACTGAAATAAATTGAGACAACACAAGGGACACCGTTATTTTTGGACAATCGTCCCCAGAAAAACCCAATTTGAGAAAACCAGTGTAGCATATATGAGGGTTTTATTATTAAGCAGTTTTATGAATACAACTAGGGTGCCAGAAATGGCTCACCCTTCAGAGAATATCCTTGGCAGTAGTACCCCTATCCGGAGATAGATATTCCGGCAAATTAGCAACTGGATGAACAATCCCACAGTGACTCTGGTTGTTCCTTATGCTAGATAGTGAAAGTTGCTCCAAGCACTCCTCTAGAACTGCGTCACTCTTCCTCAGCTCTGCGTCAGTTGATCAGCTCCCAGTCTACCCCACAGACTCTCCCAGCGCTGCCTCTGAAGCCCTCTTCGACTTCTACGACAGCCTCTACGGCTTCCGCGTCAACCTCTACGGCCCTTTGCGTCCTTTGCGCTGGCCTCCTTAGCCTCTATGTTAGCCCTCCTAGGCTCTACACTGTCTCTTCCGGCACTTTGTTGCCTCTCTGATACGTATTTTCAGCCTTGGATCGAAATCCCTTACTGAACCGCCCCTCATTGTAACTGATCTCTAACTCGATTTCCTCAGCAAACCCAGCCCTAGAAAATCGAATTCTTGATCTCTCTTGGTGTGTCTCCAACTGACCCTCAAACCTCCTCTTATACTTTTCATGTTGAGTATTCAATGGCCGAGATTAAGTCCCTAATCAACGGCTAAGATTAGATTTGGCTTGAACCTCATCTCTTAGAACTTTCTCACCCATTTTATATTAATACACATTAATATTAAAAATTTTCTAAGTTTAGACTTAGGAACCCCATTAAAAATATTATTTATTTTAATATCTCTTCATCCGGGTGGAATTTCTCCAAACAATTTCTGGGTCTTGGAGATCTCATGTGCCTTAGCCTCTCCACCAAATTTCATGGCTAGAGCACATCCGATGCTACCAAAACTCAACACTCCCTCTAAAAGAGAAATGTGCTCTAGTAATGCTTCACCATAGAAACATCACACTGATCTCCCGCATCAGTACCTGCACTAATGCTTGGCCTGCTACCTCACATCCCCTGCACTGTCGCTCCCTGTACTACTGCCCATGACACTGCCACTGCCACATCTGTATTGCAGCTCCCTCTCAACACGCTGCATCATGTTGCCCATAGCACTGCCACTGCTAATTGCTGCACTACAACTCAGTTACCGAGAAGTAAGTAACTAACTTGACCCAAACACTGACATCCTGGTCAGTCTGGAAGCGTCGTGATGCTGAAGCTACCTCTGTTGCTATCCTGTGCTCCCTCTACTTCCACTACGTTGTTGCAACCTCTTATGTGCCTCTCGCACTGCAACAACCTCCACTACGCTGCTACAGGCTTCTGCACTCAAGCACTGCCTTGTCGCTCCATCACAACTTGCTCCACCTGACACCTGTCATCATGCTACTATCTTTAAGGGCTCTCGTAGCCGGATGTGATCCAAGAGTTTGGGCACCTCAAGGATCATGCCCCTGCATGTAGTCCTCTCGACTACAACTCTATGTCTCCCTACCTCTTCTCTAGAGGCGCATGAGCACTCATGGCATAATCGTCATCAGTTTCGACATCCTTCTCCGCCTCTGTTGGAGTTGCCTTTGAGTCGGAAGCTTCTCCCTTGCCTTTCTTCCTTGGGCACTGCGAAGCATAATGTCCCAGCTCCCCACAGTTGAAGCACTTGACCTTGGAGATGTCCTTCTTCTTCCTCTTTTGAACCTCCTACTGTCCTGATGATGCTAGAGCCGCATCCTCCTCCTCCTCTTTCTTGATTCGAGCCCCCTTGCTGCTACTCCCCGTCTTGGTCAATCTCCTGAGCTCTTCCTGTTGAAGAGTTGCCCACATCTCCTCGTAACTAGGGAGAGTCGCTCTACCCAAAATGCTTTGGACAAATGTCTCCCACTCCTCGAAGACTGCATTCAGGGCAGTCCTGACCATGAACTCTGGATCCAGTGTAGACCCCACGGAAGTAAGTTGGTCTCAAATCCCTTGTAACCTGAAAAGAAAGTGATCTATCTCCTCTCCTTCTACATCTGGTCTGACCTTAGCTGATTTTCCAATAACATCTTCTACTGCAAGGAAGAGCCCTAGTATAAGGTGGTCAGGGTCTGCCACATCTCCCTTGTTGTGTTCTTCTCAGCAATATGTGGTATGACATGATCCTTAACCCCTTCTAAGATTATGCATTTCGCCTTCGACTAGGCCTCCTCATACTTCTCATTTGCATTAGGGTCAACTGGGACAGCCACGATCTTCAAGGCATAGTCCTTAATGCGGTGTTTATCCAGGATTACCAGGATCCTGGCCTTCCAGATGACAAAAATGGAAGCCACGTCCAATTTGTCCTGATCCCTCAATCCGTTCACTGATATCTCTGCGCTTCTCTGCTAGACTCCCTCTGAGTCTTGATTTCCCTCCTGGAAATCCTCCTACCAACTATCAAATCAATCTTCTCCAATCCCCCTTTGTTGTTGCAACTCGGATTTGGATTTCTTGGCTAGAAATCCGTCGAGGTAGTGCTTCACTCTACCTTGGTTCCATCTCCTTAGACAATGTTCTGTACTAACAGAACCAGCATCCCACCAACTTCTCAAATCACAATCTGCACAGCTCCCTTAGCCCCGGCAACTAAAGAACCTGAGCCCTTCAGGCTCTGCACAATCACAGTATGTTGAATCTGCTCCTCCCAGCCAATTGCATCAATCCTTCCTGGTTGAGAAGGATGACGAGGTTCTACGTGAGCCTGTTTTGTCCCTCTTTGCCTCTGCGTTGGCCCTTCTCTTGGCTCAGAACGCTGACGTAGGCTCTGCGTGAGCCTCTGCGTCACCCTCTTTGCACTGCGTCACTCCTCTTGCCTCTTCAGCTCTGGACCAACGTTGTCTCTCGGGACAACTACATCTCTGCTGCAAATCCTCAAATTTCTTCAGCTAGTGTCTTCAGTCCTCCTTTGATCTGCAATCGCTCTAATAACACTTGTTGGGAATGACGATTGTCGTTAGACCAAAACCCGCAAGTGTTAGTCAACGATCGCATCGCCAGAGATAAGGATGCATGAGAGGTGGTTAGTCCATGTCTCAAAACACACGGGGAGTGTTGGTTTATCCAATTTCCCACAATCTCCCCCCCCCCCCCCCCCCCCCCAACACAAGTCGGGTGTGTATCGAACTTGTGACCTACACTCTGATACCATGTGAAAATTTATGAATCTAACACATCATAAACCCCTACTGCAATATCTCGTTTACTATCTCCTACTTGTTCTTCACATTAACAAGTTATTTAATAACATAAACATCGAAGTAAACACAATTGTAGCCTTCACAAATATACAAATCAACAACTGAAATAAATTGAGACAACACAAGGGCCATCGTTATTTTTGGACAATCGTCCCCGGAAAAACCCAATTCGAGAAAATCGTTGCAGCATATATGAGGATTTTATTATTAAGCATATTTTTGAATACAACTAGGGTGCCAGAAATGGCTCACCCTTCAGAGAATATCCTTGGCAATAGTACTCTATCCAGAGACGGATATTCCGGCAAATCAGCAATCGGATGAACAATCCCACTATGACTCTGGTTGTTCCTTGTGCTGGACAACGAACAATGCTCCAAGCATTCCTCTAGAACTGCGTCACCCTTCCTTGGCTCTGCGTCAGCTAATCAGCTCCCAGTTTTCCCCACAGACTCTCTCAGCGCTGCCTTTGAAGCCCTTTTCGACTTCTGCGGCAACCTCTGCAGCTTCTGCGTCAGCCTCTATGGCCCTCTGCACTGGCCTCAGCCTCTGCGTCAACCCTACTAGGCTCTGCACTACCTCTTCCAGCACTTTGTTGCCTCTCTGATATGTATTCTTCAGCCTTGGATCGAAATCCCTCACTGAATTGCCCCTCACTGCAACTGATCTCTAACTTGATTTCTGCAAACCCAAGCCCAAAGAATTGAATTATTGATCTCTCTTGGTGTGTCTCCAACTGACCCTCAAGCCTCCTCTTATACTTTTCCTATTGAGTATTCAACGGCCAAGATTAAGTCCCTAATCAACGGCTAAGATTAGATCTGGCTTGATCTTCATCTCTTAGAACTTTCTCACCTATTTTATATTAATACACATTAATATTTTAATTTTCCTAAGTTTAGACTTAGGAACCCCATTAAAAATATTAATTATTTTAACATCTCTTCATCTAGGTGGAATTTCTCCAAACGATTTCAAGGCCTTGGAGATATCATGTGCCTTAGCCTCTCCACCAAATTTCATGGCTAGAGCACATCCGATGCTACCAAAAATCAACAGGTATGATGTCAAAAGAAGTGAAGTAGGTCAAGGTGATTGAAGTTCTTTCAATCAAGGAAGTTGTTGAAGGAAGCCTAGATGACCAAAAGGAAGAGATGAGGTATGTATGCTTGTATTTGATAAAACTGAGTCATGTCATATAGTTGCAAATAGCATGGATAAATGCTCCACCTCATGAGCATGATCAAGGGAAAGGAATATCCTCCTCTGGAAGGATGCATAAAGGGATGATTCACATATTGACTAGATGAAATCAACATAATAAGTCGTCATATGGAATATGTGGTCATTTATAAAAATGAAGGAACTATGAATGAAATTTCTTGAGAAGCAATATGTGAAGTAAGGAGAGATCGTGAAAGATGCAACCACTGTCACATAGAAAAGGAAATCAACATCTGATAACTAAAAGAATTGACTGTGACCAATGTTGCACAAAGCGGGGACGAAGCGGGGACGCGGAAGCGTCATTTTCCAAAAATCTAGGAAGAT
>APFE030142868.1:274521-309977 GCA_000404065.3 Pinus taeda | reverse complement strand
ATTTTCTAAACAGTGCGAAGCTTTTCTGGAATCGTACGGAAGCACAACACTTCTGACGCCCGAAGCACCGTACGAAGCGCGCTTCGAAGGCCTGGAAGCGGCGCTTCCGTACCATGCTTCCGAATTTCCAGGAAGCAGCAAAAATTTCGGAAGCGCACTTCCGACGAAGCTTCCTAGGCGCTTCCGTACGGGACGCACTTCGGGGCTTGGAACCAGGTGGGGGGCGCTTCGTGCAACATTGACTATGACAACTCCATGGAAAAGGTATGAAGACTTCGAAGAAGTCTAGAAAGGAAGATGACCATTGACATTTAATATCTTTTTGGAGATGTGTCAATATGAATGTTGGATGTTGATACAACAAGCAGATGTCATGATGTGAGGCCATCACAAAGGTAATTTGATGTTCATTTTTTATTTTTGAACAATATCTAGATGGGCTAATACAGGGCTACCAAAGGAAGAGTTGTAGATGTCATCTACAACTGATACTCATGTGGTGGGATGATAAGATCGTGAAGAAACATGATGTGGAGAAGGTAGTTGTATGAAGGAAAACTAGATATGGATTAGTAAATCACTTTTTGATGAAAGAAAGGATGACATGACTGACATGATTCATGAATGAAAGTGATGGATGTTCGATGCCCTACGAAGAAGTCCCAAAAGATGTAGCCTCCATAACAAAGAAGAAATTCATGAAATCGAAAGAGGGAGTCGTACAAGCAACTGGTTGTCCCATGATCTCCACCTAGAGAGTTGTTGGAGTCAAGTCCCTCATTCATAGGGAGCTTGGGTACATTCCTTTTACAGGAATGGGTACATTCCTTCATAGGAATGGGTATATCCTCACTATTTGAGAGGGAGAGATAGACACATCATTCTTGTCTTCACTTGGGAAGAAAGAATGGAGGATTTGGTAAACATCTGGCATCTGATACTTGTTGTGGATGTGGTAGGGCATCCAAGATAAGAGTAGTCGTAGAGAACCGATATTCTTTGAGGATCGGGAATCCAAGATAAGAATAGTCCTAGAAGGACATATCCTAAGAGAACCTGGGTGGGGTATGTTCCTTGAGAGACAATGACGATGGTGTCTATAAATAATTGGTCTTGCCAGCATTGTGCTCTGATCTTGTGGAGAGATAGAGTTGTTAGTCAAGGCCTTGCTATGTGACAATGTTGGATGATATGATGCTAAACAGATGGGTTACCAATCTGAGTCTTCTTATGAGAATTCATCAAATTGAGAATGTCCAAGTACCTTGTGTGAATTATGAAGACCTCCCTAGTTAAGACGGAGTGTTGAAATATGTAACTAGGTTCAGTCTTCATAATGACATATGTAATGTTGATTTTATGAATTCAATGACAAGAGAAAAATAAATTTATTATTATTGTTCTTGAGGCATGGGTTTCATACTCAAGAGAAATTTATTGTTTAGGTCAAGCTCCCATTGAGAGCTTTTAGGATTTGTCATTGAGTCTACAAAGTCGAGAGTCATTGTCATGTATGAAAGACCCATTTGGGCATGTTACATATTGTAAAAAGAAATTTATTTGAGTCATTGTAAGAGTCAAAAGACCCTCCAAGACCTCGTCACAAGTGCTCAACAAGTCAGCCCTCAAATGAAGCAAATTGGTCCATCTAAAGGGCATGTCAGGCTAAGGTGGTATGTCAAGTTGGCCTTCAAGCATGGGAAGGAAGCCTATATATACCAGAGGACTCGACCTCATTCAAGCATCAATCAAGTATTGCAGAAGTTCGATCAAGGGACAATAGGGAGCTCTAATGTGGTAGCACTTGGTCGTAGAACCCAAAAGAACCAAGGGAGGACGAGAAATACAAAGGGAGATTGGCCCCCAACAGGAACTGAAGGCCTTAGCACCCAAAAGCTAAGCCACTAGTCACAGCGCATAGTCCCATGGAGGAAAAATAGGAAAGAGTCAAGCGAAAGGAGCTCGGAAACCCGTGACCTCGTAACATCATTTAAAGAAAAGTTACGAGATATGATGGCTCCGATATTGCAGCACCCAAGGGCTATACTGGTGGTCACAGGCAACAGTCATATGAAATAAAACGATAAGTAGGCTAAGCACTAAGGGGCTAAAGGCATTGACACTGTGAGACATTGTAACTTTGTTTTAATAAAAGTTACGATCAGTGGAGCTCTGATACAACAGTACAAAGAGTAAAGGATGAATGAGTTGGAAGGTAGAGATTAAATGCAAGTCAAAGGAGTTGTTTAAAGGAATTAATGGCATATGCAGAGATCATTGTGTCAAGGAAACGAGGACAACAATTCATAGAGAAGAACTGTTGGGCTTGTCCTGATGTTGAAAGAAAGCTACCTCTGATTTTCCCGTGCACGCCTCAGTGTATTAAATGAGGAACAAAGAAGCCATGTTGAAGTACGTGTCAAGCTCTGTGTATGCTATGAATCAGAGATGAAAAGACTTCTTGGAGTGTGCAGGTGGATAGAGATTGAATTCTCATCATGGAGAATTACACAGAGAATCAGTGAAGCGCTCAGGAGCCATCCTTATATTTAAAAATAAGTAGTAGAACCGCAGCATTAGACACAACAACAACATGGAGGAGTTATATAGAGGTGCACGCGAGAAATGTGGCCACAGGCAGCAAAGTGCCTCATACCCTAGCAAAGAAAGGAGAATTACAGAAGGAAGAACCAAATATTTTGGGTCTATTTTGGTTCTTCACTCTCACATGTATGAACTGTTGCTAGGACACACTTTCAGCTACACAAAGGACGTAATCACAGTTACATTTAGAAGGTGTTCCAAGGGCCAAGAAGATTGGAAATACAAGTTGAATTGGTGTAGAAGGAGCCTATATTCAAGCGAAAGAGGAGAAAGTTTTGTCCATCTTCTAGGTTACACCAGTAACCTAGGGTTTCTACAGTAGAGTTACATCAGACTTCAAAAGAGCTGAGATAAGGGTTAAGAAGGAAGCATAAATACTAGCCGAATTCACAAGGAAAAGGATGCAACCCTAGTGAAGGAGGAAGGCCTCACACTAATCACATTTCTATTCATATTTTCCTTGTTTATGAAAAACTTGTTGAAGACTCATGGAAGAAGGCCTCACAAGACAAAGCATTGAAATTACACGGCTTGTTAAGAAACAAGAGGTATGTTTTGAACTACAAGTTTTTGCTCTCTTCATATTCATTCTTGATAAACTATTACGAACATCATTGTGTCTAGCTTTCTTGGATCTTAAAGATTCTTGATTGGGTGATTCACCATTAGATAAATCTACCCTCCTATCCTTGATTACTCTTGTGGAACTCTAGAAAGTTTTTTTGTGAAAACCCTAACTTAAGGGTATGTCAATGTTAATGTGTGAAACCCTAGCCTACTTAGTGTTATTGATGAAAATGCTTAATGCTTTGATAATGTCATGTTTGGGGTTTTGGTATGGTTATGGAAACCCTAACTTATTAAGGTTGAATGGTAATGTCTGAAATCTTGAACCTTTGAAGTATTGGTAATTTAGGGTTTGCTATATTTTGTATTGAAACCCTAGATCATTAGGGCTTGGTAGTGTGTATAAGCAAGACCCTTATAATGTCCTAGGAATGAAATCTTTGGTATATGTGTTTGTCCAATCAAACCCTAGTCTAATCAAGTTTGTTATATGCCTAACTTTTATTGATATTTATGTCATTGGGTTTGACTAACACATATTATGATAAGCTTGTGCTTGATGATGAAGTCCTAGATACATGTGTTGACCAAATTGTTGATGGTCATGAGTCTTAGGGTCTGAAACTAAACCCTAGTAGAAGTTTGATTCTTTAGGATGATAGTATTTGTGAATTCTAGGGTTTTGTAACTAAACCTTAGTAGAAGTTAAAATATTTTATATATGTGATGACTAGTTTCACAATCTGGGATTTATGAAAAGTTGATCAAACTTGAAATTGTATTGTGGTTGTTGAGAATTAGTAAAATCTAGGGTTTACAACACACCCTAGTGGGAGATAGTCATGTTGCTACTTTGAGTTGTGATTCGCTTTGATTGTTAAAGCTCATGAAATCTAGAGTTTTGCACTAAATCCTAGTAGGAAATCTAACATACGAATTCTAAAGTTGTTAGATACATTGTGGACCTATATTTGTTTGAATAGGATCTAGGGTTTGCAATGGTTTGTAGTATGGTATATCATACCTCTAGAAGAAACATTGAAACCCTAGATGTAATGAAGGTTGTTATGAAATGCTCAAAGTCTTGATGATATAGTATAGGATTTATGACAAAACTCTAGCAAGAACTTGAAAGGTATGTGACTCTTGTTTGTAACTAAGTTTGGGTATTCTATGTATAAAGTTGAATGCTTCCATATCTGATCTAGTTAACTTCATGCTTCTATAGATTTGGGTGTACTTGCTATCTAAGTTGTGCAGGTACATAATCTTCAATATGGTGAAGATGCTCGTAAAGTAAAGTTGATATATGTGTTTGTCCAATCAAACCCTAGTCTAATCAAGTTTGTTATATGCCTAACTTTTATTGATATTTATGTCATTGGGTTTGACTAACACATATTATGATAAGCTTGTGCTTGATGATGAAGTCCTAGATACATGTGTTGACCAAATTGTTGATGGTCATGAGTCTTAGGGTCTGAAACTAAACCCTAGTAGAAGTTTGATTCTTTAGGATGATAGTATTTGTGAATTCTAGGGTTTTGTAACTAAACCTTAGTAGAAGTTAAAATATTTTATATATGTGATGACTAGTTTCACAATCTGGGATTTATGAAAAGTTGATCAAACTTGAAATTGTATTGTGGTTGTTGAGAATTAGTAAAATCTAGGGTTTACAACACACCCTAGTGGGAGATAGTCATGTTGCTACTTTGAGTTGTGATTCGCTTTGATTGTTAAAGCTCATGAAATCTAGAGTTTTGCACTAAATCCTAGTAGGAAATCTAACATACGAATTCTAAAGTTGTTAGATACATTGTGGACCTATATTTGTTTGAATAGGATCTAGGGTTTGCAATGGTTTGTAGTATGGTATATCATACCTCTAGAAGAAACATTGAAACCCTAGATGTAATGAAGGTTGTTATGAAATGCTCAAAGTCTTGATGATATAGTATAGGATTTATGACAAAACTCTAGCAAGAACTTGAAAGGTATGTGACTCTTGTTTGTAACTAAGTTTGGGTATTCTATGTATAAAGTTGAATGCTTCCATATCTGATCTAGTTAACTTCATGCTTCTATAGATTTGGGTGTACTTGCTATCTAAGTTGTGCAGGTACATAATCTTCAATATGGTGAAGATGCTCGTAAAGTAAAGTTGATATAATAAGCGTGATGAAGAAAGTTATGTGAATGATGATGGTCATGATAACTCCAGTAAGAAGGATGGAAGCCATGAAGAGTTCTCCAATGTCGTAGAAAAGAAGTGAAGCTCCCTAAGTTAAGAGGGAGCTTGGATGGAAGAAATCTCGCTAAGTTAAGAGGGATCTTGGATGAAAGGTGTCTCCCTAAGTTGAGAGGGAGGGCATATAATAGTCATGTTGACCATCTTGAAAGAAGAAAATTGGAGAATACATTTTGAGGGGTTGTTGAAATAATAAAATTCGGATCTATGTTGCTACATGTGAAGTAAGAAAAGAAAAATGTATGATTGAGGAGTCTTTTGTCAAGATTCATTTGATAGTCCTACTGTGATAAATTGAAAAGCAACATCTAGTTGTCTGGAAGACCCTAGAAGTTTGTGTTCACTTATGTACATTTGAGAGTTTGTTACTAATTGGGGATGTGTTTGTACAGGGAAATCTCTCTGAGGTTTGATAGCATGCAAGTTACACAGAGAGAATTGTTACCGCTCTATTTGATCGGGATGGATTTGCTATTGATTGTAAAAATCGAATTTGTTTAGGCTTTGTGAGTGAAGCATTGCCTGGGAGGACATCAGGTTGGCACTATGTGTTGATATCTAAATCTCGAAGTAGGGAGGGTGTCGTTGGTCATAGAGCTCTAACCTCAGATACACACCTAGATCCCTAGATTGGTGGTTAGCAAGTAAGTCTGATGGTACCTAGAGAGGTTGAAAGCTTTAATCCATATTAGTCCCACTTGGATAGATTTCCCTGGTCAGGAATCTAGACCATGGCATTGTGGTGCCTAAACTGTTAGAGGACCTTGGATAGATTGTCTTGGTCAAAAATCTAGACCATAGCATTGCAGTGCCTAAATTCTTCATGGTTCATGTGTTCTAAGATCTTCCTTGTACTTGTACTTATGAATACCTCCCTAATTAAGAGGGAGTGTTGAAATATGTAACAAGGTTCGGTCTTCATAAATGTATTTGAGTCACAATGAAATGTACTTATCAAAAGAATGAAGAAAATATTTTTATTATTATTATGACTTATTAAAGCATGGCTTTCATGCTTGGGTCATCTTGTTTTAGGTCAAAGTCCCCATTAAGGACTTCTAGGATTTATTATGAGTCATTAGAGTCATTGTCCATTAAAAGAGACCCTTCTTGAGCTATCGAATCATGTAAAAAGAATTATTTTTGAGTCAAAAATGAATTTAATCTCAAGAAGATCAAGTCGACCTCAAGAAGGATAACTCGACCTCACTGAAAGGCTATATATGCAAGGCAGATCAAATTCATTTGGAGCAATTCACTCTCTCACACAGTTCGATATCCTGAAGCTAGAAGTTGGGAAGTGCAAAGTTGGAAAAGAGCTGGAAGGAGGTTGGAAAGGAGTGAGAGCTTTTGGAGGAAGATAGAAGACACCAAGATCGAAATTTTGGGCCATCTCTCTCTCACTTATGAGGAGTATAAAGGGAGATAGAAGTTTTCTTTGTCTAGCCAAAGTTGTTGTTGTTGTTGCTGCTACTGGGTCGAAGCTGCAACTACAAGTTGATGCTACTAGGTCGAAGTTGCTTTTGAAGGGTTATCATCTACAAGAAGGATTGAGGGTTGACTTGGTGTGGAGGAAGTCTTTGTCTAGGTCAAGAGTCTTTATCTCGAGAAACTATTGAAGGAAGAGTTGTTGACTAGGTTTTCCCCCAGATAGGGGTTTTTCCTTGGTTGTCCGCCTACATTTGTTGTCCTTGTGCTATTGTTTTGGTAATCGCTTGATGAACTAAATGATAAAAGAAGAACATAAAGATAAAAGAATCACAAGTAATTATCAATATAAGAAAATCTTTTTGCCTTTCTGATTTTCTAACAAAAGGAGAGTATGAACTTGAGAAAGAGAGAACTAGATCGTCTAGAGAAGAATTGACAAAGAGAGAGAGAGAGAGTCTTGAAGAGTAAGAGAAAAACTCGCTGAGCCAAAGTAATTCAATGTTTACATCAACTATTGTTATCAAAGATCTTCTTTAGATTTGGGTGAACTTCTTCATTCTCTCATTGTATTTTGTATTTTGTATCTCTATTGAACATTTGGTTTCTAATAAAACAAGAATTTGGTTGGGTTTTCCCCTTGTGGGTGTTGTCGTAGTCATTAGACCTAAGCTCATTGTGTCTTATTGAGTTCTTGGTTGTCTTCTATTGTGTATATGGTTTACGTTCTATCTACAATTGCTTAAATAATATTGCATAAAGTTATTGGATCAAGTAATTGTTACAGCATAGAACTTCAAAATTTCAACATGGTATCAGAGCTTTGGTGAAGACAAGCTCAAGAAAATGAGTGTTGTTCCAGTGCATTTTCTACTGAAATATCTCTTATTGTCCACTCTGTTTACAGCCCATTTTCTGCTGAAATATCAAGTGTTATCCACTCTATTTGCAGCCCATTTTCTGCTAAAATATCACTTGTTGTACCTTCTACTTGCTGCTCATTTTTCTGCTGAAATATCTCCTCTTTTGCTACTAAATATCTCATTTGCTGCTGAAATATCTCATCTTTTGCTGCTAAATATCTCATTTGCTGCTGAAATATCTCTTGTTGTTTCTTTTTATTTGTTGTTGAAATTTTGAGCAAATCAAAATGTCTTCCTCTTAATTTTAGAATGAAAAGAAGTTGGTTGATGCTTCAAACTTCTTCCCTTAGAAGGCCAAACTAGATATTACTCTTGAGGAACATGTTCTAGAGTATGTTGAAGGAAAGGTAGCAGAACCAACTGAAAACTCCAATGTTGTTATCAAGGCTTGATACAAGAAAGGAGAAGTCAAGGCTAAAAAGATTATCCTTGATTCTCTTGGATACCACCTCACCACTTATGTCTCCAACTTCAAGAAAGCCATAGAAATGTATGAGAAGCTGATTGGAATGTATCAAGTGAACACTTGAGTCAAATTTTTGCTCTGAAGAATAAGCTCAAGGATACTAAGATGAGCAGAGAAGAGCCCATTCAAGCATACTTCATAAGGATATCAAAAATCAAAGATCAGTTGTCAACTTTTGGTGAAGTTGTTTCTAATAAAGAGTCGGTGTTGATTACGCTTGGAGGTCTTCCTTCTTCTTGGGAAACTTTTATTACTACCATCAATAACAATGACAAGTTCCCTACATTTAATGAGCTCCTAGGAAAGTGTAGTCAAGAAGAGGCCAGAAAGATTTCCACAAGAAGAATTCCCAAGCATGAGGAGGGAGAACCTACTGCCTTTGCTATCCAAGGCAAGAAGAAGAAAGGAAGAAGAGGCCATCACTATTCAGAAATAAATTTCTCCCAACAATTCCTCTAAATGGAATAGAGACTTATCAAAATTCCAATGCTACAACTACCATAAGAATGGCCACTATGTCCGTGACTGTCCAGAAAACAGAAGAGCACCAAGATCCAACTTCAACAATCGTTCCAACAAATCTAATTACAGAAAAAGAAGAGAAACTCCTGCTACTCGTAAAGAGAGCTTCCATTCTTCAAGGAGCCAAAGGTATGATAACAATGCAGCTGAAGCACAATCAAAATACTTTCTTGTTTCTACTCTTTCTGGTTCCTCTCCTGCAGATTCCTGTGACAGCTAGTTGGTTGATAGTGTTGCCTCAAGGCACTTTACTGGCTACAAAGAAGTTCTCTCTAATCTAGTTGAGAGGGAAACCGATTTGATCATCATACTTGGAGACAACTCTACATATCCTATAAAGGGATCTGGTTTTGTTTGCTTCCATTAGGATCATGGCAAAACCTTATCTCTTCAAGAAGTTTTGTATGTACCTGGTCTGAAAAAGGATCTTGTTTCTATTTCTGCTTTAGAAGATAAAGGAATGAAAGTTGCTTTCATAAATGGTAAAGTTCTCTCTTGGCCGATCAGATCGAACATGATGTGAAAATTCTATCACTGCAACTACTAATTTACTTTTCCTACTTATTCCATGTTGAAGTTTCTAAGTCTACCAGTTAGAAACCCTCCATGCACTTTATCTGATTTATTCCTACCTACTTGTTCTGTTACTTAACAAGTTATTTACAATGTAAATGCTGAAAATAAACATTAGTGCATGCTCAACATATTACAGAACAACAACTGAAGGAAACATAAACAATCGCACCAAATGACACCGTTATTTTTGGACCAATGTCCCCTGAAAAACCCAATGTGGGAAAACCGGTGCAGCTATCTAAGGGTTTTCTTATTAAGCAATATCAGAGTACAATCTGGGTGCGAAATTTGGTTTACCCAACAGAGAATTTCCTTGGTAGTAATACCTCTCAGTTTGAGACAAATATCCTGGTTGAAACCCCAGAAACACCTTGTGGCAGCTCCTCAGCTCCAATCTGCCCCAGAAACCCCAGCGTCTGCCTTTCTGGACTACATCAATCTCTCTCTGCCCAGCGCTTCTGCAACAACCTTAGGAGGCCCTGCATCAACCTTCTGGCCCTCTGCGTCAGAAACGTTGGCCTCTCTGAAGCACTGTGCAGCTCCCAGCTGCCTCTGCGTGGCCTTGTGTGAGCCCTGGCTACCACTGCCTCACTCTCTCTAGCTCCTGCACTGCTCTCCCGGCACTATCTCTGCCTCTTTGTCTCTCTGTACTCAATGCCCCTCAGCTGCAACTCCGATCACTGATTCTATCTCTCTTAGCAAACCCCGCTCTAGAGAATAGAATGACTGATCACTCTGGTGTATTCTCCAAGTGACCCTCAAGCCCCCTCTTATACTTTTCTCGTTGACATATCAACGGCCGAGATTAAGTCCCTAATCAATAGCGAAGATTACATCTGGCTTCATCCATGTCTTTTGGACCATTTTAACACAGTTTCAAATTAATTCACATTAATATTTTAATTTCCCTAAGTTTAAACTTAGGGACTCCATTAAAAATATTAATTATTTTAATATCTCCTCAACTATTTAGAATTTGCCCAAACCCTTTCTGGGTATTCGAGATCTCATGTGCTCTAACCACTCCACCAAATTTCGTGGTTAGAGCACATCCAATGCTACCACAAATCAACATTCCACAATAAGTTATTTATGAAATTACTTTAATAAACATTAAAATAAACACTGCTGCAGATATCACACCGTAATACAGAAACAAATATATGCACAAGAATCAACACATTCACACAGTTATTTTGGACAACAGTCCCCGGAAAAACCCAATGTGGGAAAACCGATGCAGCAAGGGAGGTTTTTATTATTCAGCAATTCTTCAATACAGCAGGGTGCCAAACTGGCTTACCCACAGATAGAAAAATTCTCCAGCACTTCTCCCAACCCCAACATTAGTGTTAAAATTGGCAACTAGGGCCAAACTCCATGTGGGTCATCTTATTTATGGCAGCTGATATTTTCTTGGATCCCTCTCATCGAGAGGTGTAGGATTGATCTAAAGATCATCCGATTACGATAAGTATTCATGGAGTTATGAATTTATTTGCGTTATAAGACAATTCGTCAAGGTCGGCCAGCAACCAAATAAACCCCACATGTGCTCAACGTTTTATTATAAATAGAGGTGGTCTTCAAGTCATTTCAACACACTTAGCATCTCTTCCTCTCTCTACTTGTCTTTGGGTTTTAGTAGGAGGAGAGATCCTAAGGAATAACGCTACCCTGATCTAGAAAGCAGAAAGTCGAAACTTCCGGAACTGCTGGAAAAGACAGAACTGTCGAAAAAGCTAGAAAAGCCAGAACTACCGGAAAAGCCAAAATTGCTGGAAATGTCAGAAAAGCCAGAACTGCCAGAAAAGCCGAAAAAGTCGGAACTGTCGGAAAATCAGGAACTCCAGAAAAGCCAGAAAAGCCGAAACTGCCGGAAAAGACATTACTGTTGGAAAAGCCAAAAAAGCCGGAAATGCCGGAAAAGTCAGGACTGCCAGAAAAGCCGAAAATGTTGGAACTGCCGGAAAAGCCAAAATTGCCAGAGAAGCTAGAAAAGTCGAAAAAGTCGGAAACGTCGAAACTACCGAAACTGTCGGAAAAGCCAGAACTGCCAAGAACAATCGGAATTGTCGGAATTGTCGGGAACAGCTGGAACTGCCAGAACTATTGGGAACTGCCAAAACAACCGAAGCATCTGTCTCCGAAGAAGAGCAACATGCAAGGGACAACTAACTAACATTGAGACAGTTGTATGGTACTTAGCAGCAAATACACCAAGCATGTAATGTTACAACTAGCATGCAAGGGACAACTAGCATGCAACAACAAGCATGCTAAGGACAACAAGCATGCTAGGGACAACAAGCAAGCAAGGGACAACAAGCAAGCAAGGTGCAGCCAACACATAGATCAGAATGGCGACATGGTGCAGCAATGGCACATAATCCAATACAATGATGGGTACAATCATGATTAATGAAGCGTGATGAGATGCAGCATAGTAATGATGGGTGCAACATGGTGCAGCGCGGTGAGCTGCAGCATGATGACGAAATGCAGCACAACGATAGGTGAAGGAGTCAACTTGGAGAATTAGTTGAAGCAGCATGTCTTCAACTGATCTCATGTATCATCTTCTTAGAGATGATCTATGCTCTTATCTAGATAAGTCAAAGTGTTGACTTTTGTTGTAAATGTACTATCTCTCTCTCTCTGTGCTAAACTATTGAAGAACACATAAGAAGAATTGATCAATGGTTTCCCCACATTGGGGTTTGTCCCCGGCTAGCGCCACATCTTGTGTCCTCTTGTCTTGGCTTGTCTTCTGTGATTTATGTTTATGTGCTATCTGCAGTTTACTTTAATGCTGATGTGATTGCTAATCTGGAAAAGATATGGAGCTAACTGTGAAATTGAAATAAATTGCTCTAAGCATAGAACATACCTAAAATTAACATGGTATCAAAGCTGAGGTGAAGACAAGGCCCAAGCAAAAGTGAAAGAGCAATCACCGAAGATAGTTGGGAAAGGACAAAAGGATTAGTGGATTCCTCATCCCTCTTCAAATTCACCAAGGGTGAAGTCGAAGCAGAGAATATTATCAGAACGGCACAGCAGAATATGGCCTACCTAAAGATCACTTCATTGGAAGACCGGATCTCAGGGTGGAAGGAAAGGCAGATAACTAATTCGGCCATTTATGCGAAGGAGTGTCCGAATGGCAAGGACACATCACTTGATGATGATAACAATCATTCCAGGGACATCTTCAATGATCAAAGGAATGACAGGTAATGCAAGTCATCAAGGAAATGGCCGACTCTTCATAGAAAGCAAGGAACCCCGGGTATGAAAAATCAAATGTTGTTTCTGATAAGATAAAGAAGCATTATCTTGTATTGGCGCTCTCCTTCAGATTCTTTGGGAGTCTGGCTTATAGATTGTAGTGCTTCAAGGCACTTCATCAAATAGATGGGTGCACTCTCTAATTTGGTAGAGACGGAAACAATCGTGGGATTATACTTGGAGCCGATGCCACCTATCCCGGAAAGGGTGTAGGGAATGTTAACTCTCAATGGAATAAGGGTAACTCGATTCATTTACAAAATCTCTTTTATGTCCTTGATCGCAAGAAGAACCTGGTTTCCATCTCGTAAATGGAAGGCGAATGTTTCAAGGTGGCATTCATCAATGGAAAGGTACGTGTTAAAAAATATAATTTTCAAATATTCTTTTTCTCATGGGTTCAGGGTTGGCAATTTGTATCAAGTTGCAGGATGGTCCATTGGGGATCATGTCAATTGACATATCGCAAATATAACATCAGAGGTCTACCTATGGGGCCCTACCTAATGTGAGTCAAATGGTGATAGGGATGTCTGAATTCAAGTAGAGCATGAAGGTACATGTCTAAGATGTACCAAAGGAAAAACTTATAAGGAGACCATTCCCCTCATGCAGCAGGTCCACAGGTTTGGAACAACTCGAGGAGTTTGAGATTCATGATGGGGAATCTCATGTATACAGGTGGAAGAAAGCCCTCTATGGCTTGAAGCAAAACACCCCCGGCGTAGTATGACAGGATTGATAGTTGTCTGATGAAGTTGAGATTCACTAGGAGTGAAACCGATCCAAACCATTACCCAAAGGTTGTGGATGATAAAACTCTCATACCGACACCTTACGAGGACAAACTATTTCTGACAGGTGCAGACCCTCTCATTTGCAGAAGTAAGAAGGAGTTGGATTCCGGATGTGGAATGATAAACTGTAAGCCTGTGACTACTTTGAGGATCTTAACTTTCAGAAGTTATATGGTAGTGATGTCGGACCAGATTTGGGAAGTGCCTCTGAGTTTCATAAACTCATTCGCGTTGATGTTCTTGGTGAACTTCTGTCCGGACATATGTTTTGCAGTTAGCATGGTGAGCTCATATTTGGTTGAGCCTCACCAGATTGATGCCAAAAATCTTCTGAGATATCTTCGGGGCACAATCTCTCATGGATTGAGATACACTGCCGAAAATATGAAACTGCATGATTATTCGAATGCTGACTGGGTAGGCAGTGTGGAGGATCACTAGAGCACTTCTCAGTGTTGGTTCTCTTTGGATTCTGCTTCGATATCATTGATGAGCAAGAAGCAGAAGTCGGTTGCTATAAGCACCACTGAGACCAAATACATAGCTACGAGAATGATCTCATGTGAAGTTGCATGGTTGCAGAAGCTCTTAAGTGAGTTTTTTGTACACATGATGATTACCACTGTGATTCTCTGTGACAACTAGAGGGGGGATTCGATTATTGAGGAATCCCGTATTCGATGATTGCTCCAGCAGATAGACATTAGATACTACCTTATTTGTGATATGGTAAGTCGATGAGCGAGGAGGCTCCATCGCATTGAGACTGATGTACAGGTCGCAGACATTTTGTCAAAGCCCCGGGGAAAGGTCAAATCTATGAATTTCTCGAACGACTTGGAGTTGTTGAAAGACCTTCTTATAAGGGTCCTGCATGTTGCATGCATTGAGCTCTAGGAGCTCTGGGGGGGCTTGGGGTACTTACTGGAGCAACATACGACCACAGGGCAACTCATCCTCCCCTGGTGATGCGCTATGAACAGGATGATTAGTTGTTCTGTGGGTCAAGATGATTAGTTCTCCCATGGCAACTGTGGAACAGGATGATTAGTTCTCCTATGGGCCAGGATGATATGTTCTCCGTGGCGACTATGGAATGGGATGATTAGTTCTCCTGTGGGCCAGGATGATTTGTTCTCCGTGGCCACTGTGGAATAGGATGATTAGTTCTCATGTGGGCCAGGATCATTAGTTCTCCGTGGCATCCACTGACAGGATGATTCGTTCTCCTGTGGACAGGATGAATAGTTCTCCTGTCGAGGCATCCTACCCATGCAGTCTAGGACTCATGGGAAGTACCTCTCATCTGATCAATGAGCAGGGAAATGAGGATAGGGACCATAGTAGTACTATCGATGGGCGCATCCCTGTATCTACCGTACTCCCTATGCTAGGATGACCTCCATTGATCTGGGATCAGTATGAGTGGTTTGAGACACTCTCTTGTGACATTGATCTAGGATCAATGAAACTGATCTGGGATCAGTATGAGTGGTTTGAGACACTCTCTTGTGACATTGATCTAGGATCAATGAAACTGATCTGGGATCAGTATGAGTGGTTTGAGACACTCTCCTGTGACATTGATCTGGGATCAGTATGAGTGGTTTGAGACACTGTCTTGTGACATTGATCTGGGATCAATAAAACTGACTTTGGGCCAGTAAAAGTGATGTGACACACTCTCTTTGGATGAAATTGACTTCGGGTTAGTAGAGAATGGTATGAGACATTCTCGATCAATTCTTCTTCTTCATGGTTCAGCAGAGTAGAGTAGAGCAGAGCAAAGCAGCACAGTGCAGGGCAATAATGGCAGAGATAGTACAGTTGGACATATGGATCAGTGGATGGAGTTCTTCCTAGTTGAGAGGGAGTGTTAAAATTGGAAACTAGGGCCAAACTCCATGTGGGTCATCTTATTTATGGCAGTTGATATTTTTCCTGGATCCCTCTCATCGAGAGGTGTAGGATTGATCTAAAGATCATCCGATTCCGATAAGTATTCATGGAGTTATGAATTTATTTGCGTTATAAGACAATTCGTCAAGGTCGGCCAGTAACCAAATAAACCCTAGATGTGCTCAATGTTTTAGTATAAATAGAGGTGGCCTTCAAGTCATTTCAACACACTTGGTATCTCTTCCTCTCTCTACTTGTCTTTGGGTTTTAGTAGGAGGAGAGAACCTAAGGAATAAAGTTGCCCTGATCTAGAGGGCAGAAAGACAGAACTACAGGAAAAGCCGGAACTATCAAAAAAGCCGGAAAAGTCGAAACTGCCAAAAAAGCCGAAAAAGCCAAAACTGTCGAAAAAGTCAAAACTGCCAGAAAAGTAGGAAAAGGCAGAACTGCCGGAAAAGCCAGAGCTGTCGGAACTGCCAGAAAAGCCAAAAAAGTCGGAACTACCGGAAAAGCCGGAACTGGCGAAAAAGCCGGAAATGTCGAAAAAGCCGAAACTACCAGAGATGCCGGAAAAGCCGAAACTATCGAAAAATCCAGAATTGCCAGGACTACCGAAACTTCTAGGAACAACCGAAACTGTCGGAACTGCCGAGAATAGCCGTAACTGCCAGAACTGTCTGGAACTGCCAAAACAGTCGAAGCATCCATCTCCGAAGGAGAGCAGCATGCAAGGGATAGCTAACTAACATTGGGATAGTTGTACGGTATTTAGCAGCAAATACACCAAGTTTGCAATGTTACAGCTAGCATGCAAGGGACAACTAGCATGCAACAACAAGCATGCTAAGGACAATAAGCATGCTAGGGACAACAAGCAAGCAAGGGACAACAAGCAAGCAAGGTGCAGCCAACACATAGGTCAAGATGGCAACATGGTGCAACAATGGCACATAATGTAGTACAGTCATGGGTACAGTCATGATTAATGAAGCGTGATGAGATGCAACATAGTTAGTGCAGCATGGTACAGCGTGGTGAGGTGCAGCATAATGACGAAATGCAGCACAACAATAGGTGAAGGAGTCACCTTGGAGAATTAGTTGAAGCAGCATGTCTTCAACTAATCTCATGTATCATCTTCTTAGAGATTATCTATGCTCTTATCTACGTAAGTCAAAGAATTGACTTTTGTTGTAAACATACTATCTCTCTCTCTCTCTCTGCTAAACTATTGAAGAACATATAAGAAGAATTGATCAAGAGTTTCCCCACATTGGGGTTTGTCCCTGGCTAGCGCCACATCTTGTGTCCTCTTGTCTTGGCTTGTCTTCTGCGATTTATGTTTATGTTCTATCTACAGTTTACTTTAATGTTGATGTGATTGCTAATCTGGAAAAGCTATGGAGCTAATTGTGAAAATTGAAATAAATTGCTCTAAGCATAGAAAATACCTAAAATTAACAGTTAGCCTGGCTGACCTTTGCGTGGCTCTTAGACCCTCTGCGTCAACCCCTGCTTGATTGCATCAGCCCTAGACCTCTTTGCGTTACCCATGCAGGCCCAGTTAATGATACACAATCTCTTGTTGCCTCTGCGTCAGCTTGAAATGCCCTGCGTCTGACTCTCCAACCTCTGCGTTGATCTCTAGTGGTTGATCCTGTCTCTTTGTTTTGTACTTGCTGACTCCTGACTACTCACCAAACCACTAGTTCAATTTCTCCGCTAACCCCGCTCCAGAAATTGAACTGGTTGGTCTCCCTCAGTGTGTCCTCCAAGCAACCCTCAAGCCTCCTCTTATACTTTTCTCGTTAACACATCAACGGTCGAGATTAAGTCCCTAATCAACAGCTAAGATTAACTCTGGCTTGATCCATGA
Source organism: Pinus taeda (assembly GCA_000404065.3). Classification (NCBI taxonomy): domain Eukaryota; kingdom Viridiplantae; phylum Streptophyta; class Pinopsida; order Pinales; family Pinaceae; genus Pinus; species Pinus taeda. The sequence continues at coordinate 292,777 of APFE030142868.1, read as the reverse complement.
CTTTTGGACCCTTCTAACACAGTTTTATATTAAGTCACATTAATATTTTATTTTCCCTAAGTTTAGACTTAGGGACTTAATATCTCCCAAACTGTTTAGAATCTGCCCAAACCATTTCTGGGTATTGGAGATCTCATGTGCTTTAGCCTCTCCACCAATTTTCGTGGCTAGAGCACATTCGATGCTACCCCAAATCAACACTCCCTCTTAGCAAGGACTGTGCTCTAGTAATACTCCTCATTGAGTATTACCCTAATCATCCGGCATCAATCCCTATGCTGATGCTAAGCCTCCTTGTCCAACATCCTCTGCATTGTTGCATCCTGCACTGCTGCCCATGGCTCTTCTACTGCCACTGCTGCATTTGGACGACAACTCCCTCTGCATCCGTGTTGTTGCTAGTCCTTACTCCCAACACTGCATCCGCACTACAACTCCCTTTGCATCCTTCTTGTTATCACTCCCATTTTTGCTACTGAAACAAGTTCTTTACCATCCCCATCTTTTCCCTGAAGTAGTCAAGCTTTGTCCTTCCAAGGGCCTTGGTGAGGATGTCCACCACCTGTTCTCCTATAGGAGTGTAGCTCAATTGTACAACTCCTCGTTGAACACAGTCCTTGACAAAGTGACACTGGATATCAATATGCTTCGACTTATCATGAAACACTGGATTGTCAGAGAGCTTGATGCAACTCTGATTATCGCACATGATCCTGGTCGCCTCCATATTCCTTCTGAATAGGTTCACAGGTAGTTTTCTAAGCCATATGACCTCACACAATGTTGTGCTTGCCACCATATATTCTGCGTCAGATGAGCTCAGAGCCACAGACTTACGTTTCCTACTGCATCAAGAGGTCATTCTTGATCCAATGTTGAAACAGTTCCCAGAGGTACTTTTTTGATCGACTGAACTTCCTGCCTAATATGCATCAATAAATCCACTCAATCTAATATCCCTACTCCCGGTGTACAAGAGTCCACAATCCACTGTTCCCTATAAATCCCTGAGAACATGTTTGGTCATTGCCCAATGCGCCCTCTTCAGTTCCACCATGAACTGATTGAAGGTGTTGACAGCGTAGCAAATGTCTGGCCTGGTATTGTCCAAATACATCAAGGACCCTATGAGCTGCCTGTATAGGGTGGGATCAACATCCTTATCTTCTAATGTATCAATCTTCTTCCAGTTGGTGATCATTGGCGTCGGCATAGGTCTATAGTCCTCCATCCCGAATCTTTTCAAGTTTTTTGTAGCATACCTCCCTTGCCCCAAGGAAGATTTCTCCCTCTGTTGCCAAACTTCCAACCCTAGGAAGTAGTGCATTTGTCCCAAATCCTTCATATCGAATTATGTGGTGAGATTCTTCTTGCAATCCCCAATGAGTCTGGATGATCCTGTCAGAAAGAGATCATCCACATACAATATTAAGATTAGCGGCTCGTTCTCTACAACCTGATTGTAGAGATTCGGATCCTCGTGACTATTGACAAATCCCATCTTCTGCAAGTAGTCATCTATTCGACCATACCATGCTCTCAGTGCCTGTTTCAGCCCATACAAGGCTTTCTTCAATCTGCATACATGAGACTTCTTCTCATGAGTTTCAAAGCCCTCTAGTTGTTCAATGTATACCTCCTCTTCTATTACCTCGTTTAGAAATGTTCTTTTGATATCCATCTAATGGATCACCCATCCCATCTAGGCTGCAAAAGATATCACGGTCCTAATAGATGTATACTTGGCTACCAAGGCAAAGGTCTCCTCATATTCGATCCCTTCTTTTTAAGCATACCCCTTAGCCACAAACCTGGCCTTGTATTTCTCAACACTGTCGTCTGCAGTGTATTTGATCTTGTAGATCCATCTTGAACCTACCACTGATCTGTCTTGAGGCCTTGGCACCACCTCCCAGACATTGTTTACCATTATGGAGTTGTATTCCTCTATCATCGCATCTAGCCAAACCTGATGTTAAGTTGCCTCCTTGAAACTGGCAAGCTCTCCATCCTGAGCTACTAATGCCTGATATCTATCCGGTTGATTTCGCTCCCTCTTATTGTTTCTTAGTGCACCGATGAAGTCCTCTGCATCTCGCAGAATCTGACGAAGCTCCCTACTAGTTCTTCCTCTGCCAGCAGGTGTTTCTGTTCGCTCCTCCTCATTGTGAGAATCTTCCTGTCCTGAGGAAGAATTCTTTACTTATGTTGGTTGAAGAGGCTTAACCAACGGCTCCTCTTCCGACTGCTCCTCGGAAGGCATCTCGCGAGATCTTTTGAAAGCCCTGTCCTCCATGAACTTTACATCTCGTTGTACTACTACCTTCCTACTCCTTGGAAGATAGATTTTGTATGCCTTAGCGTTCTCGCTATATGCCACCATATATCCCGTTTTCGCAGTCTGATCCAGCTTCTTCCTCTTTTCTTCGGGTATGCGGCAATATGCTAAACTCTCAAATATCCTGAAATGACTGACTTTAGTTGTCTTCTCTATGAAGACATTCTCTGGAGTAATTTTGCCCACTGCCCGATGAGGAGTCCTATTCTGAACATAGATTGTTGTGTTGCATGCTTCTGCCCACAGGAATTTTGGCATATCCTGATCATACATCATGGTCCTAGCTGCTTCTACAATAGTCTTGTTCTTTCTTTCTGCTACCCCATTCTGCTTCGGATTGTAGAGAGTTGTCCACTCTCTTTTGATGCCCTCCTTAGCGCAAAAATCAGCGAAGTCCTTATCGACATATTCTCCACCATTATCTGAGTGCAAAACTTTATTTTCTTCCCAGTCAGATTCTCCACCAGAGCCTTGAACTCCTTGAATCGAGAGCTTTGACGGACATAGGTCCGTAGATATCTGGGTGTATCAATCCTAGTACACTCTTGGCCCTGTGTTTGTTCCTAGGAAATGCTACCTTGGCATACTTTCCTAAAGCACATCCCCTCCATACATCATCTTGTTCCATACTCAGATTCAGAACTCCTGTTACAATGCTCCTGAGAATTCTCAGAGCTCCATGGTGCAAGTGACTCATTCTTCTGTGCCATAGTTCGTTCAAGTCCTTGTCTCCATGACTACATATTAGTGCCATTGGTGATTCTAGTTGTAATCTATACAACCGATTACTTTTGATCCCAATCTGCACTTTCTTTTTCCAGCTCGGGTGTTTGACGTATACCTTCTCCTTGATGAAGTAGACATCATAGCCCTTGCCTTGTAGTTGGACACGGAAAGTAAATTCATCCCCAATCCTAGTACATGCAGCACATTTGTAGCACGAAACCGTTCTCTCGATTATGTCTGAAAGACTATGGTACCCTTCCCTACTGGAGTACACTTTGCCTTGTTCCCTATGGTGATCTGAAAGCTCATCTTCTCTTCTCGATATTCTGAGAAACACTCCCTAATTCTCGTCATATGCCATGAGGGTCCACTGTCTATATACCATACCTCTGATGATGCAGCACTAGTCATACACGCCACTTCTTCTTCCAGCGTGGAAGCTAACGTAGAGAAATCAAAATCTCTCTCTTGTGCAATCTTCTGAGAATCAATGTGAGTCCCCTAACGTGGATGCCTCTGCATCGTGGTCTCAACCTATAACTGATTTTCCCTTCCTATCTCTAATTACTTGCTATGATACCATGTGAAAATTCTATCACTCCAGCTACTAATTTACTTTTCCTACTTATTCCAAAATAAGTTATTTATGAAATTACTTCAATAAACATTAAAATAAATATTATTGCAAATATCACATCGTAATACAGAAACAAACATATGCACAAGAATCAACACATTGACAAAGTTATTTTGAACAGCCTCTGGAAAAACCCAATGTTGGAAAACTGGTGCAGCAAGGGAGGTTTTTATTATTCAGCGATTCTTCAGTACAACAGGAAGCCAAACTGGCTTACCCACAGATAGAAAAATTCTTCGTCACTTCTCCCAATCCGAACGTCAGCCTGGCTGACCTCTACGTGGCTCTCAGACCCTCTGCATCAGCCCCTACTTGACTACGTCAGTCCTGGACCTCTCTGAGTCACCCACGCGAGCCTAGTTAATGACTGCGCAGTCTCTTGCTGCCTCTGCATCAGCTTGAAATGCCCTGCGCCTATCTCTCCAGCCTCTACGCTGATCTCTAATGGTTGATCCCATCTCTCTGTTCCATACTCACTTCCTCCTGACTGCTCACCAGACCACTGGTTCAATTTCTCAGCTAACCCCGCTCCAGATATTGAACTAACTGGTCTCCCTCAATATGTCTTCCAAGTGACCGTCAAGCCTCCTCTTATACTTTTCTCGTTGACACATCAACCGCCGAGATTAAGTCCCTAATCAACGGCTAAAATTAACTCTAACTTGATCCATGACTTTTGGACCCTTCTAACACAATTTTATATTAATTCACATTAATATTTTATTTTCCCTAACTTTAGACTCAGGGACTCTATTAAAAATATTAATTATTTTAATATCTCCCAAACTGTTTAGAATCTGCCCAAACCATTTATGGGTATCGGAGATCTCGTGTGCTTTAGCCTCTCCACCAATTTTCGTGGCTAGAGCACATCTGATGCTACCCCAAATCAACACATGAGAGATGCCTTCACTCTAGGATCAAGATGTGAATGTCTGTATAAAGTCAATGGAAGACATATTCATGCATTGATCCATGACAGCAATCATCAAAGTGAACTTTGGCACCTAAGGTTCGCTCATTCACACTATAAAGCATTACCTCATGTGAGAAAGATAGCTTACGATGGAGTTTGCCAAGGGTGTGCTAGTGGGAAGCAAGTAAAGGGACCATTCCCTTTGAGCGAAAGTAGAACCAGTCATGTACTTCATCTTGTACATTCTGATTTATGTGGACCAATGCCTATAACTTCTCTTGGAGGCTACTTGTATTATATAATCTTTGTGGATGATTTTTCTCACAAAGGATCTATTTTTTGAAAAATAGAAGTCAAGCATTTAATATGTTTAAAAATAACAAAGTTTTGGTAGAAAAAAAACTGGAAAACAAATCAAAATCTTCAGATTTGACAATGGAGGACAGTTCACCTCAAATAATTTCATTTACTTCTGCAAAGAAGTTGGAATCGATAAAAAGACCACAGTACCGTATAACCCAGAACAAAATGGTGTGGCTGAGAGAAAGAATAGAACTATCATGGAAGCAGTCAAAGTTGTGTTGCATGATCAAAAACTACCAAAGTTTCCATGGGGAGAAGATGCTGACACAATTTTCTATGTTCAAAATAGATCTCCTCATCGCGCCCTAAACAACTAGACTCTGGAAGAAGTCTTATCTAGTTAAAAACCTGAGGTTGGGCACTTGAGAATCTTTGGTTGCCCTATCTACTTCCACATGCCAAAAGAAAAGAGGAACAAATTAGAAGCTTCAGGTAAGAAAGGTGTGTTTGTTGGTTATTGTGAAAATTCTAAATCTTACAAAATATGTGTACCTAGACAAAAATAATATAGAGTTTAGCAAGGATGTAACATTTGATGAAGATGCAGCTCTTGGAAAGGCAAGAGACACTCCTCTTCCTCCTGCTAATGTTGATAGTCAAGATGATGCATTTGAGATACAAGAAAATCCTGAGCGTGAAATTGATCTTGTTGATGAACCCATGGAGCCCATGGATCCTTTGGATCCTCCTCCATGTGATTCTCTTGCTAAAAGGAGACCTTTATGGCATTGTGACACCCTTCAAGATGCTAATAAACATGTTGCTCCAAGAGGAACCTTCAGAGAAAGAAAGAAACCATGTCAATCCCAAGGATATGTTGTAGCCATAAGCAACATTATTCAAGTTGAACCATGCACTTTTGAAGAATTTGTAAAGGCTCAAGTGTGGAAAGATGCAACGATTAAAAAATATGAGTCCATCATTCATCATGATGTATGGGAAGTGGTTCCAAGACCCCAAGGTAAATCTGTTGTGTCTTCTAAATGGCTGTATAAAATTAAACATGGTGTTGATGGCAATATTGAAAAATATAAAGCTAGATTTGTAGCCAGAGGTTTCTCTCAAAAAGGGGGAATAGAATATGATGGAATCTTTGCACCTGTTGTCTGTTATACAACCATCCAACCTATTGTGGCTCTAGCTGCTAGCCAAGGATGGTCCCTTCACCAAATGGATGTGAAGACTACTTTTCTGCATGGCTTCCTCAAAGAAGAAGTATTTGTGGAGCAACCACAACGTTTTGAAGTACATGACTGGAAAACTCATGTGTGTAGATTGAAGAAAGCCCCTTATGGTTTGAAGCAAACTCCAAGAGCTTGGTATGCCCGCATTGATAGCTTCTTGATGAAGCTTGGTTTTACTAGAAGTAATGTTGATCCAAATCTTTATTTCAAGGTAGTTTAAGGTATGCCTTTGATTTTGGTATTATATGTTGATGATTTATTTATGACCGATGGTGAACCTCTTATCCTCCAGCGTAAGAGGGACCTAGCTTCTGAATTTGAAATGAAAGATCTTCATTTGAAGCACTACTTTCTAGGTCTTGAAGTATGGCAGAAACATGGTGATATTTTCTTTTCTCAAGCAAAATATGTTGTCAAACTACTAGAAAGATTTGGCGTGACAAAATGTAAATCCATGAATACTCTAATGGAGATGAACTTCAAGAACCTGTGTGCTGAAGCTGCAAGTCCTGTTTTGGCAAATCCTTCTGAGTATCGACAACTAATTGGGGCACTGATGTTCTTAGTAAACACTAGACTAGACATATGTTTTACAGTCAATACTTTGAGCCAATATACAATTAAACCATCTCATGCACACTAGATTGTTGCAAAGCATGTGTTGAGATACTTTCATGGGACCATCAATCTTAGATTGAAATATATTGTTGAAGATATAAGACTACTTGGGTACTCTGATGTTGATTGGGCTGGTAACTCTACTGACAGAAAAAGCACATTTGGGTGTTGCTTCAGCTTAGGATCAGCCATGATATCTTGGATGAGCAGGAAGCAAAAGTTTGTAGCCCTCAGCATGGCTGAAGTTGAGTACAATCCTGCTAGCATGGCTGGTTGTGAGGCAATATGCCTAAGCAAGCTTTTTGGAGAGTTGTTTGAGCATGTTATGGACACAACAGTAATTTACTGTGACAATAAGAGTCGGATTCGACTTGCAGAAACTCTCCTGTTCCATGACAAGTCCAAGCATATTCAGATCAAATATCAGTATATCTGAGATATGGTGCAAAGAGGAGCAATAAGACTCCATCATATAGCGATTGATGACCAAATTGCTGAAATTCTTACAAAACCATTGCCGAAAGGGAAGTTCTCGGTTTTCATAGAGCAGCTTGCACTGACATATGTGACCCTTCCTAGAGAGGGTGGTCATGGATGATGAGCCTTGGTTATGTGAGATCCTTGTCATGTGTTGACAAGTGGATTCCCCCAAGCAGAGATGAGACTTGGTTGTTTGTGATCCTTGACAAGTGGGTTACCCCCCCCAAGCACAGATGAGACTTGGTTGTGTGAGATTTTTGAGAAGAAGGTTATTCCCCCAAGCAGAGATGAGACTTGGTTGTGCAAGATCCTTGTCATGCGTTGGAAAGTGGCAATCCACCCAAGTGAATATACAGTGATGGATGAATCTCCCCCATGATGATTCTTCTTCATTAGAATGTAACATCATTGTTCCAAAGTAGAGATTGCAGAGATCCCTGTGTTAGAAAGAAACTCCTCCCTAACTAAGAGGGAGTGTTGAAAATTGCCAGCTAAGCGATAAATTTCCTTGAATAAAATTTCATTTTTGACTATTCTAGAGTGACTATCTAAAAATAGAAAGTCATTTCTATCATTGCAACCATGACTTTCCAAAATTAGTAAGTCACTTAGCTTCAACTAGTAATCATGTATAGAAGATGGAAAATCACTTAACTTATCCTTAATCAATCTAAATTGTTTACTTTTTAATTTAATCATCAATATTATTAATATTATTATTACACTTATAACACTATAATATTTATTTAGAGAGGAGTTATTGTCACCTCTCCTACATGGCACTCAATCATGCCACTTCACATCTCTCTCCTTGATGGTAAATCGAACTCTCTCATTCAATGATACATTACTCTCTCTTTCTCCCTCTCTCAATGGATTCATTCCTCTCTCTCTTTAATACTCTTATGCACCTCTTACACTCACTCGCACACTTTAATGGCTCGACATAAAAAGATTCCTCTTACACCTCTTTAATGCATATGTTACACTTCTCCTTAATGGCTCGAATTGCGAAGGCATGTGTTCTCCTTCTTTATGGCACAAGTCACTAAAGCATGTGTACTCCCTCTTGATGGCATGAGTTACTAAGGCAAGCGTACCATCTTTATGGCATAAGTTACACTCCTATTTTGGCATATGTAACTTATCCTCAAAGTTGGAAAATGTAAATATGTTCAGTCTTCGTTAATGTATTTGAGTCATCATGAAATGTACTTGTCAAAAGAATAAAGAAAAGAACTTTTATTATTGTAACAATGACTTATTAAAGCATGGGTTTCATGCTTGGGTCATCATTATATTAGTCAAAGTCCCCATTGTGGACTCCTAGGATTAATATTGAGTTTAAAGAGTCATTGTACATTCAAAGAGACCCTTCTTGGGCTTTTGAATCATGTAAAAAGGTTCAGTATTGAGTCAAATATGGTTTATGTAGCCTCCACATCAAGTCGGCCTATGGGAGATCAAGTCGACCTAAAGGACCCTAATTCGACCACAAGAAGCCTATAAATACAAGGTTCGATATCTCAAAAAGAGCTAGAGAAGTGCGAACTTTGTTGTCGCGAGGTCGAAAGAAGTGTGAGTTTGGGGAAGTCTATAGAGAGGAAGAAAAACGGACTTTTGGTGCCTCTCTCTCTGTGTTTCATGGTCTGGATTGGGAGATCGAAGTCTCCTAAGTTTTCGTTGTTGCCAAAAGCTGCCTATTGCTGGAAGCTGCTGCCTAGTCGAAGTTGCTGCAAGGGGTCGAAGATCTGGGAGGTTGACTTGGTGTGGAGGGAAAGTCTAGTCTTGGTCTAGGGTGAAGAGAGGAAGAATTATCTTGACTGGGTTTACCCTGGCATAGTGCCTATATCTTGTGTCTCTTGTTTTGTGATCTTCATACACACATAATATGGTAATTGCTTGATGAAATATAAGATAATAAAGAAGTAAAAGAAGCCAACACACTCACAAGTACTTATCAAGAAAGGAGAATCAAACCCTAATATAACTACTTTGATTTTCCAACATGGTATTAGAGCTAAGGTCAAGAAGAGTCGAAGATCACTTTGTTGGCATGGATTGTCCCTCTATGATGAACTACATAAGAATGGGTTGCAACACTGTTGGGTTGGATCAAGAAGGTCATCTACTACTTGTTCAAGAAGGCCAAGAGTCAAGGATTCTTGGCTGCCCTTACAGGTTCTCTCACTGATGACAATGCATGGATCATTGATAGTGGAGCATCGAGACACATGATAGGTGAAAGTAAGAAACTTCATACACTATCAAAGGAGTTATCCTCTCATGCAGTGGAATTGGGTGACAACAAAAGTTATGATGTTAGAGGCTTGGGATCAACATTGTTGAAGTTGGATAATGGATCAAAGTTGCATCTCAACAACATTCTATATGTTCCAGGTTTGAAAAAGAATTTGATGTATATTTCTTGTTTAGAAGATAAAGGGGAAAGAGTTGCTTTTGTTGATGGAAAAGTATTGGTTTAGGGAAAGACTCTAGCATTGATAAATCTAGGGTTATTAGGGTTCGTGGAGGAAGTCTTTATAGGGTCGTTACACCACCTCCTCAAGCTTTGGTTCATATGGAAATAAGTCTAATTGAGCTATGGCATAGGAGGTATGGTCATCTACATTACAAGGTCATCCCTACTCTTAGTCAACTGATTCATGGTATTACTAATATGAAGTTAGATCATGAAGGTATGTGCAAGGGATGCTCTTTGGGGAAGCATACTAGAAAGCCACTTCATAATAGTGAAACTAGGTCTAAAGAGATATTAGACCTCACCAATTTCGATGTGTGTGGACCCATGTCTAACAAATCGCTTGGAGGTCATCTTTACTATGTGACATTCATTGATGACCATTCTAGAAAGACATGGCTCTACCTCCTCAAAACTAAAGATGAAGTATTTGATAAGTTCAAGGAGTTTAGGGTTGAAGTTGAAACCCTAACCAAAAGAAAGATAAAGACTCTAAGGTCTGACAATGGTGGGGATTACACTTCTAAGGAATTGATTGCATATTGTGAGGAAGCAGGTATTAAGAGGGAGCTCATTGTTCCCTATTATCCCGAATAAAATGGATTGGCCGAAAGGAAGAATAGGTCAATTGAAGAGGGCATTCGAACTATGCTCCTTGATCAAGATCTAGCAAAGTTCTTATGGGGAGAAGCAGCGATGAGTGTTGTATACATTCAAAATAGAAGTTCTCATAAGAGTCTTGATAATACAACACCCGAAGAAGTATTCACAAAAAAGAAGCCGATTATGGATCACCTCTAAACCTTTGGAAGTCCAGCATATATCCATGTTCCAAAAGACAAGCAAAAGAAGTTGGACTCTACAAGTATCAAGGGAATATTCGTTGGTTATAGTCTTTCCTCAAAAGCATATAGAATCTACATTAAGGAAGGAAGAAAAATTGAAGTAAGCAGGGATGTCATATTCTATGAAAATCAAGCATACAAGAAATCAAAGGATATTCCTATTGATTCTGATGAAGAAGAAATTCCCATACTTGAAGAAGTTCATCATGAAAACTCTACTACAAATCTCAAAGAAGAAGGACCAAGTGAGCCTATTCAATTGGTGGTTGTACCAACCACAAGGAAGAGGCCAAATTGGTTGAAAGCTACATTAGAAGATGCTGAAAGACATGACGCTGCAAAAGTTTCCTTTAGGGAAAGTAAGAAACCTAAGAGATATTTTGGCTATACTGCATATATGACAAAGTTAATTGAAGTCGAACCATCTACATTCATGGAAGCTAAGCATGAAGAGGTTTGGAAGAAAGCTATGCAAGAAGAATATCAATCCATCATGAAGAATGGGGTTTGGGAGATCGTTCCTAGACCTAGTGACAAATCGGTTGTCACATTGAAGTGGATCTATAAGATCAAACATCATGTTGATGGAAGTATAGACAATACAAAGCAAGATTTGTTGCAAGGGGTTTCTCACAAAAGGAAGGCATTGATTATGAGGAAACCTTTGCACCTACAACAAGGTACACTACCATTAGATCGTTGGTTTCATTCGCTGCTACAATGGAGTGGAATATCCATCAAATGGATGTTAAGGCTGCATTTCTAAATAGGACCATTGATGAGGAAGGGTACATCGAACAACCTAAGGGCTTTGAAGTGAATAGCAGGGACTCTCATGTTTGTAGACTTAAGAAGGCCCTGTATGGTTTGAAGCAAGCACCTAGGACATGGTATGCAAGGATGGATGTGTATCTACTATATGTGGATGACCTATTCATCACAGGTGTAGAATAAAGAATTCAAGAACACAAGAAAATGTTGGCAACTGAATTTGAAATGAAGGATTTAGGACTGATGCACTATTACCTAGGTCTAGAAGTATGGCAGAGACCTGGGGAGAAATATTTGGGGCAAGGAAAGTACATCATCGAGTTATTGCAGAAATTCGGGATGATGGATTCCAAGCCAATGATTACTCCTATGATCACCAACCTCAAAAAGTTGAGGAGCTCTAACTCTAGTCTCATGGATCCTACCTCATATCGACATTTGGTGGGTGCTCTGATGTATATGGTAAATACTAGGCCATATATATGTTTTGCAATGAACATTCTTAGTTAGTTTCAGTTGGAGCCTCGTCATGATCACTGGATAGTTGTCAAACATATATTGAGGTATCTTCGTGGCACCATACATCATTGCCTAAAGTATGATAGTAAGGAAGCCAAGCTATTTGGCTTCACAGACTCTGACTAGGGTGGCAATGAGACCGATGGAAGGAGCACTACTAGAGGATGTTTTAGTCTGGGAGTTGTTATGATCTCATGGACGAGTAGGAAGCAAGATATTGTTGCATTGAGTAGTGTCGAGGCAGAATATGTGGTTGCATGTGAAGTAGGAAAAGAGGCTTTTTGGTTAAGGAAGCTTCTGACGGATTTGTTCGAGAAGTCTCTGGGTCCTACTATGACAATCAAAGTTGTATCAAGATGTCTAGAGATCCTGTGTTTCATTTGAGGATGAAACATATTAATAATAAGTTCCACTTTATTAGGAACTTGGTGCAGGATGGGATCCTGAAGTTGGAGTATGTCTCGACAAATGAACAGGTAGCAGACATAATGATAAAGGCTCTTCCTAATAAGAAGTTTGAATATCTAAGGAACCTACTTGGTTTGGTAGATATTGCTAATTGTATTGATGATAAGAATGTGGAAGAGATTTGTTGAGGCTTTGCGAGTGAAGCATTGCCTAGGAAGACATCTGAACGGTACTTTGTGTAGATGTCTAGGTCCCGAAGTTGGAAAGGTGGTGTTGGTTATTGAGCTTTGTTTTGGATGCACATCTGGATTTTTGGGTTGGTGGTTAGAAAGTAAGCTTGATGGTACCTAGAGGAGCTAAAAGCCTGAGTCCACCTTATTCCCACTTGGATAGATTGCCCTGGTCAGGAATCTAGTATGTGGCATTGCGGTGGCTAAATTGTTAAGCGACCAGTTAGATAGATTGCCTTGGTCAGGAATCTAGTCCATGGCATTGCGGTGCCTAAAATTCTTCATGGTTCTTATAGTTTGAGATCTTCCATTGTATTTGTACATTATGAATAACTCCCTAGTTAAGAGGGAGTGTTGGGAAATGTAACTATGTTCAGTCTTCATTAATGTACTTGAGTCATCCTAAAATGTATTTGTCAAAAGAATAAAGAAAACATTTTTTATTATTGTAACAATGACTTATTAAAGCATGGGTTTCATGCTTGGGTCATCATTCTATTAGTCAAAGTCCCCATTGTGGACTCCTAGGATTAATATTGAGTTTATAGAGTCATTGTACATTCAAAGAGACCCTTCTTGGGCTTTTAAATCATGTAAAAGGTTTAGTATTGAGTCAAATATGATTTATGTGCCCTCCACATCAAGTTGGCCTAAAGGACCCTAATTCAACCCACAAGAATCCTATAAATACAAGCTAGTTGAAGTCATTTGGATCATCATCTCTCAAGCTAGTTCGATATCTCAAGAAAAGCTGGAGAAGTGCAAAGTCCGTTGTCGAGAGGTCAAAAGAAGTGCAAGTTTGGGGAAGTCTACAGAAAGGAAGAAAATCAAACTTTTGGTGCCTCTCTCTCTCTATTTTGTGGTCTAGATTAGGAGATCGAAGTCTCCTAAGTTTTTGTTGTTGCTGGAAGCTGCCTGTTTCCGGAAGTTGCTACCTAGTTGAAGTTGCCGAAAGGCGTTGAAGATCTGGGAGGCTGACTTGGCGTGGAGGGAAAGTTTGGTCTTGGTCTAGGGTGAAGTGTCTCAAAGAATACCACTGAAAGGAAGAATTACCTTAACTGGGTTTTCCCCTCAAGAGGGGTTTTTCCCTGGCATAGTCCCTATATCTTGTGTCTCTTGTTTTTTTATCTTTATACACACATAATATGGTAATTGCTTGATGAAAGATAAGATAATAAAGAAGTAAAAGAAGCCAACACACTCACAAGTAATTATCAAGAAAGGAGAATCAAACCCTAATATAACTGCTTTGACTTTTCAACACTTTGGGAGTTACTCAATGAATTCGACCTCCTTGATCTTACTATATATTTGTGCCTCTCATCCTCTCTACTACTCACTCGTGCATTGTGAAAGGAGAGTACGAACTTGAGAAAGAGAGAACTAGAGTCTAGAGAAGAATTGAGAGAGAGAGAGAGAGAGAGAATCTTGAAGAGTAAGAGCAGAACTTGGTGAGCCAAAGTAATTCAACCTTTGCATCAACTGGTGCTATCACAAATCTTCTTCAGATTTGGGTGAACTTCTTCATTCTCATTGTATTATGTATCTTTGTTGAACATTTGATTTCTAATAGAAGAAGAATTTGGTTGGGTTTTCCCCTTGTGGGTTTTCCCCTGGTCTTTGGACCTAAACTCACTATGTCTTATTGAGTTCTTGGTTATCTTCTATTGTGTATATGGTTTATATTCTATCTACAATTGCTTAACTAATATTGCAGATTAACGAAGTTATTGGATCATGTAATTGTTAGCATAGAACTTCGAAATTTCAACACCAAGCACAAGTCAGCCCTACCCATAACAAGTTGGCCTAAAAGAGGTTATTCGACCTCCTCAAATTGGTATATATAAAAGCAACTTCGACGTCATTTAGCACCAAATTCCATCTCTCAAGAAAGAAGTTCAATATGAAGTCGAAAACAAGAAGAATCTAGAGTGAAGAAGCAAGAAGACAAGGAGTAAAACCTAGCAAAGGAAAGAGGTTGAGATTTGGACTTTTCTGCTCACACGTGTAAAGTGAATTAGAGTTTTTGTGCTACTACAAGGCTAAAGAGTTGCAAGTCAAATTGCAAACCCAAGTTGTAGGGCCAAGAGCTAGATTAGGGTTGATTTGAAGGACATTCTTGTTGAGTTTGGAATACTTTGGCTAATTGCAAGGGCTTCGCTGGAGAGCTGATTTGGTGCTTGGAGGAGGACTTGGTCCAAGGTTTTGGGCCTTGGATTTCTCATTTGAAGCCTAATTCTTGTGTCGATTGTCTTAATTGTTTTTGCTCTTGATAATTGTTTGATGAAAAGATCTAATCAAGAAGCATAAGCAAATAACTAAAGTTAAAAAGGTGTTATTAAGGTTAACAAGAATTTGAATTAATAGCTCCCTACTACATTCTCCAACACAATGGAGTATGATCTAAGGTAACTTGGAGGTGATGGTTTGAAGTTGTAGGAGTATATAGACTCAAGGAGGGCAAGGAGTGCAGCAAGAGAAGCACCTCAGGGTGCTACTTTAGTTGGGGATCAAAAATGATATCCTGGTTTAGCAAAACCAAATATTAGAAGGACACAATTCAATCGAGATCGAGTATATGGCAGTAGTATAGAGAGTTGTGAATCCATTTGACTTCACAAATTGCTTATAGGATTATTTGATCAAGAGTTGAATATGACGGTGATCTCCTATGATTGGTTGTATCAAACTCTTTGAAAATATAGTGTTCCATGACAAGTCCAAGCATATTGAGATCATGTATCTCTTCATCCAAAACAAGATCCAGAAGGGAGCATCAAGCTTTAGTATATCGCCAAAGATAAGCAGGTTCCATACATTTTGACCAAACACTTTATTAAAGGGAAGTTTGTATTTTACAGAGACAAACGTGGAGTGGCACATAAAACCTTCCCCACTATGAGGGAGTGTTCATGTTTGTAGCTCGGAGAGGTACTTCCTCACAAGTCCAGTGTCAAACATGTGGAAGTCATCTAAAAGGAAATTCCTTAGACCTTGAAAAGTCACTTTAATTAAAGGAATTATTAAAGTGAATAATCTTTTGAACTATTGAGTTAGGAAAGTCTAATAAATTGTAAGTTAATCACATTAGCGATTTAGACTCAATCTCAACTGTTGATCTCAAGTTAGGTGACATCTAATATTAGCCATCAATCACTTTAAAGATTAGGGTTAGACATTGAACTCAAAATTATGCCATAAAAGAAGCCAAAGTGAAGAAAAAGACACACAATGATTGAGACCTAAAGGGCAGTGACTCAAGGAGAACAGCATTGGCGATGAAGGAACTTCATCCAATGTTCAAGTCCAAAGAAGACAAGAAGCATTCCTTAGCAACAAAGAGATCAGCTAGAAATCCAATCTAAAGCAAGCCATATAGCAAATCGAGGGCCGCCGTATAGCATAGCAAAACTATAGGTCAAGGGAAGTCATACAGCGAAATACACAAGCCATGCAGGTCATACAGTTCACACAACAACGATGTGAGATCAAGGGGTGATTCGGGGATTTCTAGAGGATCGTATGGACTGTACAATTGCCCAAATAAATTTCAGCAATTTATTGTAGCTTGTATTGTATTCGGAGAGGTCCACTTTCCTTGTAAGAGAACCCATGTAAGCTTGGAAATTATTTGAATGAAGAGTTGATTTTGAAGAGAAAATTTTGCTGTGTTCTATTGTGTAAATTGATTTCATTTGCTTCCACTATTTTTATTTCGAATTAAAATTCCAGTCATTATATTTTATTCTTTGAGCAATTAAACTTTCAGAAAGGAAATCCCATGGAAATAATTTATCTAGGCACTAGAATTAAAATTTTGACATGGTTAACCATTCAAATTGCATTTGAAAACTTGTCAAAGATTCCATGGGAAAAGCACATACAGAAGCATTCCATCATTATCATATCATGTCAGAATGTGAAAAAGTCTAGACTTTCATTATTCCAGAGTTCATCACTATGTATTCCAAATTTTGTAGCCCTGCGGGAATTATGTAAAAAATGATTTTAGTGTGATGAAAAAGAGTCATGTAAAAGGCCTAGGTAGCTTAGGATTGTACTAGCAAGTGAGTTCACTCTAGAGAGTATTTTTTCTTAGCTCATTAATTGTGTTTTTCAACACTTATAATCAAGTTTTTCTCCTAGATATTAACCCCAAAGCTAGAGTGTGGCTTGATGGGAAAGTCTTAGGTGAGTCCTATTGTCTAGAATTAATGTATATTGCAATACTAAATCATCTTTAAAGTTTCGCTTGGTTGAGTCTAAGTGTAAACTTTTAATTGTCAAAATTTCCCGTTATACGGAAATTTTCTATCTAATTTTAATGTAAAATGTAACAAGTGTTGTCTATAGAAGTTGTAGGGGGTATTAGTAATCAAAATTAGACCTCAACACCTCAACTTTTTGTTTAGACACACTTTGGGAGTCAAAAAATGTGTATTTACCCCTCAAATCCCTTTTTTTTTCCATTTTTTGGCAAAAAATGGCGAATAATTAGCCAAAAAATAAAATGAGAGAAAAAATAAAAATTCTCTCCTAGTGGAAATGATAAAAAATTGAGGTGGACTTTCCCAAGAAAAGAATCAAGTCAAAAAGTGATGGAATCTCCACAAATCAAGAAAAGATGGCCCAAGGAAAAATTCGATGGTCCAGAAAAGAAGCCCATGTCTCAGCAAATCACATTTTTAAAAGAAGATGGTCTATGATGGTTAAATTGAATGAGATATTTTTGAGGAAAAAGATGGGAAAAAATTCTAAATGGTCCAAAACCACTCCAACAATCAATATTTTCTCCACCCAACCACTCCTTCCATACAAATGTCTCCCACTCATGGAAATCCATGCAGAGGTATCAAGGGTTCGATTTGCTTTATGGAGAACTAGCCGTTTTGTGGATGAATCTAGACATTTTACACTAGGAAGGGGATATCTCTCTCATTTTTTTCTATAAATTCAGCTCTAAGCTCCTCATTGTATGATTTGTAATCGAGCTACTTGGCTATCGAATCTCTGGGGCACTTTTGTACTGGAATTTTCTGAATAATAAATAAAGTATTTGGGGTTAATGCTTTGTGGTGTTATTCTTCTACATCTATAGTAATTTTTTCCTGATTTATTTGTTCTTAATGCTCTATTAGTGTTAATTAAATTGTTATTTCCAATTGCCATGATTTGGATCTAATGATGTACAGTTATCTTGCATTAATATTTGGATTAGAGAAACACTCTAAATCTAGAAGCGCTAGTGGGTTTTCAATTGGACCCCTAGTCTTCTTTTTCATTGTGTTATCTAATCCCTTGTGGATCTAACAATATCTTGTGAAAGTGTGTAGAGATCTATTTTCTGAATCAGATCTTGTTTGTTTGGGGAAGCTTTCAGTTGAACCTGTTGAAATGTAACTAGTGTCGGTCTTCATAATTGTAAATGAGTCATGATGTAATCATTGATGTACTTGTCAAAAGAAAAAGAAAAGAAAAATGTATTTTGTAAAAGAAAATTATTTATGTAAACGGTTTTCTTGCCCATTGGTTTATTGTCCTATGTCAAAGCACCCATTGTGTGCTCTAGGGTCTTGTGCAAAGTCAAACAGTCAATATGTTAATTTTAGCTATGTTCTATGTGTTGACTGCTGGAGTAGCACCTGATGATTTGGTGAAGACTCCATGCCCAAGGATGATCCAGAGGACACTTGTACCATCAGATGTCATCAATCAACAGAGTTTTTTAACTCTCCT